>JAJGOT010000031.1:1725000-1785000 GCA_022457155.1 Cladopsammia gracilis | reverse complement strand
AAAAATACATCCTCGACGAAACAAAAACATAAATTTGAAAGTATCTGACTTCCTCAGCGAAACAAACCAGAACGGAAAGAAGCGAGGAAATTAAATCTGATAACTTCTTGCTTTATTACACAGACATCCCGCAACTACGTTGGCCCGGAGACTGAGAACCTTTGTCCATGTTAAACTGATTTCCAGTGTACTTCTAGACATTACCAAGTCGAGTGGATAGCATAATCAGCTTGAAAACCAGTCGAAAGCGTCGTCGAAAGCATAAAAACGGAAGTCGTGCATAGATGCGTGCTCTAGTCGGCGTTGACATCGCTTTATTTTGATTGGATGGCGAGACTCTCCTGAGACTGCCGAATGTTTCGTAGTATATCTTCTTCCGCTCTTGATTGGTTGTCAAACAATTCATTGTTTCTTTCGAGACAGACAGGCAGACAAATTCTCGATTCTACACGATTAGTAAACTGCCTGCCGGCAGCAATTTAATTGACAAAGATAGTTATCATTAATAGATTGAATTAACTAACGTTTCACATCCCTACAAGGGCTAAAGTACATCGTCTTCTGAAACATATTTCAGAGACTTATTACATTATATTCAAGTATTATATCAAAATTCTCTCCAATACTCAGTGTCCTTCATACCAGTTTCCTCATTTCAGCTTAGCCAAGCACTACGGTGTTTTCTTTGTGATCACAGAACAATTCAGTGTTAACTGGTAGTGATACCACAGGGAGCCCATACAATCTGTTTGTGTAACATAATGACCGTTTGTAATTTTATAGGAAATGTATGGGATTTACCTAAATTTCATATTATAGCGACCTATCGCCAAAGATATGTACTGATCAACGCTAAATAAACGTTAAATTACCTTATTTGTTGTGTGTTGTCGTCCTTTTGCCGTAAAAGTGATATTTTGAGCCATTTTGAAAGATTCTGAGTTCGCCGTTGACTGTACTTCACAAACAGATTGCACGGGCTCCCTGTGGTGATACATGCATGGTTTACACAGCAGCCGTTTATATTTGTTCTAACTCCACGCGGTTAGATCTATAAGGAAGTACCTCGTGGGCTCTATCTAAACAACGTCCAAATAAATGTTTTAATCCATTTCGAAATTTTTGATTAAAAGTAAGATAAACATATGGATTGAGCCCACTGAAAACAACTGTTATCGAAATAATGAACAAATATAAATCAGTTCGTATTTTAACATAGCCAAAACGGATCAAACTCATTGATATCATGATACAGAATGGAAGCCAACATAGCAGATACAACACCACCACAACAATCATCATCCGGGTAACTTTCTTTGCTATTTTCATTGCTTCGGCTTGTCGCTCATTCTGATTGGTTCCTTCGCCTGGTACATCACGTGACCATAGTTTAAGGCATACAGCTGTATATAGAGCTATCATTATCAAAAAAGGCAGGAAAAGGTTCAGAGAAATATCAACGAGCAAAAACACCTTCCACCTTATACGATCCCTTTGATCAGCTACCAAAGTAGCTAGTTTACAATAATAGTATTCGTTGTTTGTTTCCAAGGTTGTCTGCACCAAGGTGTTTGTCGAAGAGGCAATGGACCAAACCCATAATAAGATAATGGTTTTCTTAAAATGTCGAGATAAAGGCGAAACTCGGAGAGGTTGAGTTACTGCATAAAAACGATCAACGGCAATGGTAACAAGGATCCAAACTGAGAAAACAGGAAGAATAAAAGGGATCGCTTTAAACAACTTGCATGTAATCACTCCCAATAGTCCTCCAGGCCACTCGTTTCTGCTAGCAAAGAAAAAAAAGTTCAATACTTGAATGGATGTTATGAGGATATCCACACATGCCTGGTTCAAAATCAAGTAATTTGTTGTGGTCTTCATAGAGTTGTCTGTCCGTATAATGTGAATGATGACAGAGTTACCGAATAGTGACGACACAAAAGTAACGATGTTAGCAGCAAATAACTGCCAAATAAACGGGATACGTGGTTGTCCATGTTCTCCACTTGTTAAGTTATCTGAAGATTAACAAAAAGAATTCCTGTTATAAAAAAAACTTATGCAGACAGTCTTGGTACATTTACTGACTCAGAAAAACTGCTGAACTGATATTGAATGATCTTAACCTTTATTCTGTATTAGAAACGAGACCGTAAATTCTCTATTAAAGGCCCACCTTCACCCAAAAGACGTTGCGGTCGTTTGTTTTTGTTTTGAAATGTTCCATTGTTCATACGCATGATCTGATTGGTTGCACGCATTCAAGCGTGAATTTCGTGTTACACGAAATTCAGCACACAAAGTGATCACGGCACGCATAGCATTTTTGGGTGAAGGTGGGCCTTTTAGACCCACCGGCCGGGGGCTTATTTATTTCAAGCACGTTTGAGGCGGGGAAGGAGGGCGGGGGGGGGGGGGGGGGGTGGGGGAGGGGGAGGGGGTTGATAGAGAGGGTTTTTATTACAATTAAGCGAATAGATTTGTCCCGCTGGGATAGGGATTAGGGATAGGGGCATTGTTCAAGTGGTATATCAATGGTATCGTTCGCCAATCACAGACATCGTTTGGACGGCTACGGGGTCGCCCCAGCAGCTCACCGCCCATTTTTTAGTGCAAGTCAGTTGGTAATATTTAGTACCGTATGTGAATTCCTTTATGAAGCTTTCATTAGATATTTAGTTTATGATGAAGGTATTCTTTAATTCAATCTTTCTTACCTTTGGTTTGCAGATCAAAGCTGCTGTTCATAATTGATTGTATGGTAAAACTTCCACTCACAAGTACTTTGGCCTTCTAAAATAATGATCTAAAAACTAACGAAAAAAGCCAATTGTAAGATTTAAAATAGATCAATATAATATCAATTATGTCGTGGTTGCCATGGAAACTGTAAGATTTTGTGGTAATCTTTGTGCCGCGTCAGCACATTCCTGCGTTTCTATCCGTGAGCTTTCTTTTGCTGTCGTTAACGTTCGACACAACTAGGCTTTGTTATTCCCAAGAGACGAATGTCATAGCAAGATCGGGCTATTTTGTAAACAGTTTGCGATAAGTATTACCTAACACATGTTTTCGACCTAAAGTAACTTTGAAACTTAAGGTGCGTGCGTCACGAAATTTGATCAATAGTAAACCATCGTTAAAAAACAACAACAACAAAAGAACAAAAGCCACAACGGCTTTCAAGAAGAAATAGATAGGATGCCGAACGAGTTATTTTAAGCCTTTCACTCCCGGAGTCACTAGACTTGGCTCGTAGATATTTGCGGGACAATAATATAACATTGTTCTATTTTGATTATTGTTAATAAACTGTAGTTCTTGTTGTTCAGGCAATTCCAAAGACATCTTGTGTAGTTCTAACTTTTGAGTCTGTGGACAAACTCCTATGGTGTGACCATTCAAACGAAACCTCTTCGGCAGTACTTTTGCATGGTACCATTTGTTCTAATTTTTGAGTCTGTGGATGAAATCCTATGGTGTGACCATTCAAATGAAACCTCTTCAGCAGTACTTTTGCATGGTACCATTTGTTCTAACTTTTGAGTCTGTGGATGAAATCCTATGGTGTGACCATTCAAATGACACCTCTTCAGCAGTACTTTTGCATGGTACCATTTGTTCTAACTTTTGAGTCTGCTGATGAAATCCTATGGCGTGACTATTCAAATCTGGAACATCTTCGGCAGTACTTTTGCATGATACCATTTGTTCTAACTTTTGAGTCTGCTGATGAAATCCTATGGTGTGACCATTCAAACGAAACCTCTTCGGCAGTACTTTTGCATGGTACCATTTGTTCTAATTTTTGAGTCTGTGGATGAAATCCTATGGTGTGACCATTCAAATGAAACCTCTTCAGCAGTACTTTTGCATGGTACCATTTGTTCTAACTTTTGAGTCTGTGGATGAAATCATATGGTGTGACCATTCAAATGAAACCTCTTCAGCAGTACTTTTGCATGGTACCATTTGTTCTAACTTTTGAGTCTGCTGATGAAATCCTATGGTGTGACTATTCAAATCTGGAACATCTTCGGCAGTACTTTTGCATGGTACCATTTGTTCTAACTTTTGAGTCTGCTGATGAAATCCTATAGTGTGACCATTCAAATGAAACCTCTTCAGCAGTACTTTTGCATGGTACCATTTGTTCTAACTTTTGAGTTTGTTGATGAAATCCTATGGTGTGACCATTCAAATGAAACCTCTTCAGCAGTACTTTTGCATGGTACCATTTGTTCTAACTTTTGAGTTTGTTGATGAAATCCTATGGTGTGACCATTCAAACGAAACCTCTTCGGCAGTACTTTTGCATGATGCTATTTGGATTCTAATGAAGAATGATCCTCGCAGTTGTGGACGCAATTTAAGCAATTGCGAAAAGAAGCCTGAAAAAAATACAGGACTTCAACGGGGTTCGAACCCGTGACCTCGCGATACCGGTGCGATGCTCTACCAACTGAGCTATGAAGCCACTGACGTTGGGAGCAGGTCAATTGTAGGTTCATATGTTCCCGTGAAAGGAGTGAGTATGAAATGATATATATGAAATAAATCATATATGAACTGCGGAAATGAAATCAAATGAAGAATGATCCTCGCAGTTGTGAACGCAATTTAAGCAATTGCGAAAAAAAGCCTGAAAAAAAAAATTCAGGACTTCAACGGGGTTCGAACCCGTGACCTCGCGATACCGGTGCGATGCTCTACCAACTGAGCTTTTTTTATTATTATTATTATTATTATTATTTCTGGCGTTCCGCAGGGCGGTAGTGCAATGCCCCGCGATCATGTAAAACGGGGGGATAAAAACGAGGAAGAGGAGAACGCCAGGGTGAGGGAGCACCAGCTCGCCAAACTCGCTAGGGAATCGAACCCCACCTCACCGGGAATCTAAAAAGCAGAGCACCAGCAACTAACTACGTAACTAGACTATATACGTAAAAAAGGAGGTAAAACAATTGGATAAGACAACTAAAAAACAGTTAAAATTAAATAAAACATACTAAAAGCCAAATGGTACAAACTAAGAAGAAACACGTACAATGCTTATTTAAGGAAAACCCGGGAAGAAGCTCGAGCAGTACAACCAACTAAGGCGACCGCACTAGCCAGGACCAGAAAACAACGCCGTGACGAGACCCAGACCACACAAAAGGATCACGCAGTACAACCACTAAAGGCGACCACGATCACCAGAAAACGACAAAAAAAACAAGCCGGAACAAGTACAGCAAAGGATCACGCAGTGCAACCAATCAAGGCGACCACGATCACCGGAACAAGAAAAGCAGGGGGGGATCATGCAGTGCAACCAATGAAGGCGACCGCAATCACCCAAGGCAGTAGGGGAATAAGTAGAGACCGGAATAAGCAAAGAAAGAGGAGGGATCACGCAGTACAACCAACAAAGACGACCACGATCACCCGGGATAGGACACGGTCACAGACAAACAGAAAAAGTCTCGTCACACACCGTACCAACTAAGCCCCGAGCGCCCCACTGGCGTGCAAAAAAACGGCGACGCTGGGCAGATTGAAAACGCTTGGAAAAAACAGGTAAGAAGAAAGAAACCCTGGCTCTAAACTGGGCCAGCAACCGAGGGCCTGAGGGTCGCACGTCGCGGAAACGAAAATCATTCCGCTGCTTCCAGACCAGAAATTTCAAGACATTCAACAAATACGCAAAAACAAGAGGAACGCAACGGAAGTCATCAGAGGAAAAGCCAAACAACATAACCTTGGCATCAATAGGGGGAGCCAAGGGGGAAGCAGCGGACAACAACGTCTGAACACGAGCAATGCCCTGCTGGATTAAAGGGCACAAAAAGAAAAGGTGCTCTAAAGACTCGTTGCTAGAACCACAAAAACAAACAGGATCAAAATTGTAACCAAAAGAAATCAAACGGTCCGCAGTAAAAAGAACCCCGTGAGCAACCTGCCAATTCACATCAAAGACATGACGGTCAAGCGGCATGCACGAGACTAGACCACGTAGAAAGCCAATCGGCATTACCATAAATAGGAAGAAACTTGGATATACACCTAGGAACACACGCCAAAGAAGAGAGATACGACACGTAAACCACCTTAGTGGTGATGGTTTCCACCGGCAAAGGCCCAGATGGAAATGAGGCACCAACAGCTAAGCCGGAAGTGAGAGCCACCCCCCCAGAAAACGCCACGCGTAGAACAGAGAGCGATAAAACGAAGGAAAAACGTCAGGTGAAAAGAAAAAAGGATTAGCAAAGACGACAGAGGGGCCCACACCATAACGATCAAAACACCAATACGTCAAAAGAGAGACCCAACCACTAGGCGAAACACGATAACGCTTGACCCATTGTACAAGTAGAGCAAACATTTTAGCCTCTACGGAAACCATGGAGAGACCTCCACGAAGACGGGGGTGGATTACAATGTTACGAGCAACCTTATCAGATTTCCCACCCCAAAGAAAAGAAAAGGCCAGCTTATCAAGCTGCAGGCGGACCCACGGGGGCATCCCCACCAGAGACCCCACATACCAAACTTTAGAGAGAGCCAGGGCATTAATGACAAGGACCTTGCCTTGGAAGGACAACACACGATGACGCCAAAAATTTAAAACCCGCCGCACGGCCTCAATACGGGGCAACCAATTTGCTTCATCCACATCACTATTACCAATAAAAACCCCCAGCACTTTTATCTTGGAGTCTGTCCACTGGATGGCAACAGGGGCATCGGAGCGACCGCGCCACCCACCCAACCACAACCCTTCACACTTCTCCAGATTTAGCTTAGCGCCAGAACCGTTTTCGAAATCTTCGTACACATCAAAGACAGAGACCAAGGCAAGGTCGGAAAGAACGATAACAGAGGTATCATCGGCATATAGGGACAAAACAGGGAGGGACCGTGGCACACGAGGGAGGGAAAGACCAACAATATATGGATTGGCCCTAATATTGGCCGCCAAAACCTCCATCGATAGTACATAAAGGAGGGGAGATAAGGGGCACCCCTGCCTCACACCGCGAGAAGGTTTAAGCCGGTCCGAGGTATAACCATTGACCAAAACCGCACTAGAAATGTCAGTGTAAAGCAGCCAATTCCACCGGACAAAGTCCGGGCCAAAACCCAGGTGTGCCAAAACCACAAAAAGAAAATCCCAGTCCACTCGATCGAATGCCTTTTCCTGATCCAGGGCCAAGATGGCGGCACAGCAACCCTTCTCCTTAGTATATTCCACCACATCCCGAAGTAAAGCCACATTCTCCCCGATATACCGCCCCTTGACCCCGCACGTCTGGTCCGGAGCCACCACCAACTGAAGAACCTTCAACAGACGACCAGCCAGAGTCCGAGCACACATCTTGTAATCTGAATTTAGCAGACTAATAGGCCGCCAATTCCTGTGAAGAAGACGGTCCCTCTTCTTAAAAATTAAAGAGATCAGAACCAGCCGCTGCGACGGAGAAAGAAGCCCGGAGGCGAAGGATGCATTGAAGACCTCAACAAGGTCGTCACCAAGAACGTCCCAAAAGGTAAGATAGAACTCAGGGGGGAGCCCGTCAGAACCAGGGGCTTTCCCTTTGGCCATCCCTCGAAGAGCGAGCAAAACTTCTTGGTTCGATAAGAGACCCTCGCACAGGGGAACCTGGTCGGGGGGTAGACGAGCAGTGAGATTGTCCAAAAGACGGGACTGAACTTCAGGGTCGGTAGCACAAGCAGTAAACAGCGACGAATAGAAACCGCGCCAAGAATCCAGGATATCATTCAGATTAGTCACCGTGGTACCATCAGACAAACGCATGGCCGAGATCCAGGACTCAGCCCCCCGTTTCTTCTCCGAACGTAAAAAAAATTTGGACGAGGACTCACCCTCCTCAGCCCACTGGATGCGAGAACGAACCCTGGCCCCCTCGGCCGCAATTTGCTCAATAGATGCCAATTGAGTAAGAGTGGACTTATAGACGCCAAACAAATGGGAAGCCCCATTGTCAATTTGTTTTTTCAAATGCGAAGCCAAATTGGTCAGCAACGATTTGCGTTGCTCCCTTTCTTGTGCCAAGCGACGACAATGTTGTACAGCAATACCCCTGATGTTTTCCTTCCCACGGTCCCACCAAGTAGCAACCGACGAGAAGGAGGCCTTCTTACTACACCAGTGGGACCAAAACTCCTTCACAGCCACCACAAAGTCGGAATCACACAAAACAGAACAATTTAGCTTCCAACGTCCAGGAACCACGCGGAAGAAAGGAAGGCGGGGGACACACAAAAACAAGGGCTGAATGGTCTGAGAAAGGACAGGGAACTATAGAGGAGGACTGGGCCGAGGCCAACCAAGAGGTGGGACAACCAAAGAGATCAATGCGGCTGGAGACAGAACCATTCCATCTCATCCAGGAATAGCCTCTCTGGGTGGGATTAAGATGACGCCAGATATCCGTAATACAGCAGTACCTGAAAAGAGCCCTCAACGAAGCACAACTGTCATGGGAATGGTCTAAAGGGTTCGAACCACGACGGTCAGTAGAACAGTTAAAAACGGCATTAAAGTCACCCCCACCACCGTGGGGACTGCAGGATCAACCATATCCTCAACGTAAGCATAGAAATCCTCCCTCTCCGGGTTACGATTGGGAGCGTAAACAGACGCCACCCGAAAAACAACATCCCGACATTCAAATTCTGCAAGTACGAAACGCCCTTCCCTATCGGCCCAAGAGTTGACTAATCGGACCTGAGGGCGAAAGAGGATGATCGTGCCGCACGCATGGGCCGACCCAGGCGAAGAGACAGGCCTGCAGACCGAGCAGCCATTGAATAAAAGGAGCCCTTTTACTGGCATCACGGATGCCATTAGTATTCACCGTTACAAAATTGAATTTACCAATTGGGGGCCAAAATAACTACGACGACGCACCCAAAGGGGCCCTAGAAGCACGCCGGGCCCTCTGTGGCCGAGGGGGCACATTGGGTTTAATGGCATGTTTAACACGGGAACCAATCTTTTTGAATTTGCCAGAGAGGCCACGCTCCTCGTAAGCCTCCCCCACTTCAGAAACAATGCAGGAGGGCTGACTAGGCCCAGAGCCCTCCGACTCCTCCATCAATTCTGGACTTTCAATTTGACCAACTACAGCATCCTGGGCAACAACACTATCAGCAATTTGGGCAACATCATTTGCAACATTTTGGTCAACTACATTATTTTGCACGATACTTAATATACTTTGACTATTTCCACTACTTTCAACATTATTCTCATTATGAAGTAAATTTCCACTTTCATTGTTTACATCTTCATTAGTATTACTTCCATATAACTTTCATTATTTCCATTGTTTACGCTTATTACACTGTTTGCAGTGCTCACTGCATTACTTTCAATATTTACAGTACTCACTATATCACTTTCAATGTTTACACTAACATTACGTTCACTATTAACAGTATTTACAACATTACTTTCACTACTTACATCGCTCGCTGTACCACTATCACTAATTACATTATTGATAGGAGTTTGGGCGCTACTCCCCTGCACAGTGCCACTGTCAACATCACGTTCAACAATTCTACCATTGACAATCACCCGGGTGTCATTGGGGTCACTGGTGGCGTCCTCCTCCGCACCCTCCAAAAACCCCTGACTATTTAGCACACCACCATGCGCATACTCAAAAATTATCACCCTGTTACTGGGATCGCTTGTGGCATCCCCTGCTATCGCAGTTTGCGCCTGCACCTGACTATTCAAAACAACCTCAGCCGACGCCGCGGGCCCAGAGGAGTCCTCGAACTGGTCTGCATCAGCTCCCTCCACCCCCACACCCTCCACACCCTCAACACCCTCCATACCTTCCACCACACCCTCAACAGACTCCGCAGCAGCCTCGCCGGTGGAAGGTGGTACTCTCGCAGCGTCACCGGGCTCAGATCCAGGGGGAACAGACCCAGCACCCTCACCCGGCAGAGAGGGAAACTGGGCCTCATCAGGATAATGGACTTGAACATCCAAGACATTCCATGGGTTGGGACAGTTACGCGCGAAGTGCCCCCCCTGATGGCAGCGCCGACAGCGGTCCTTATTAGGACAGTTAGCTGATTTATGCCTTTGGACAGCGCAGAGATTACATACTAGCGGCTGGCCGCGATACCATAGGCGGCAGAGATACCCGTCAACAGTAACCTGACGCGGTGGATTCGATTCCAGGGCGATCGACACCAACCGCGTCCCCGTGTAAATATTCGGGCAGGAGACATAAGCCTGTTTTTTGACCCGCTTAACGTCCCCATAGCTTGCGAGAACCTCTTTAAGAACTGCACCCGATTCCTCGAAAGGATAATCAAATATATGAATCATGGTGAGGGGGGGCCCCCGCCAAGAATCGGGCACCATAGACCAAAGAGACGCACCCCTGCTTGTTTCATCGCCACTTTAAAGTCATCCTCTAACCGGAATGTGACCCGAATGACCTCAAAGGCGACTTGCACGCATTCAACACCCTTAAAAACCTTCAGAATTTCTTTCAAGATATCTTCTTTGGTGTTGCCGCTCAATTTTCGGCCGCACTGCACGTTAAGCGTGCGAGGAAGACGCATAATAGCAAATAAGTGAAAAAAAAAATAAATAAATATAAATAAATAAATAAACAAAGGCCAAAAAGACCCGGAAAAAAAAAAGAAAACGAAAACACGCGAGAAAAGGCGCGCGAAGCACGCCCGAAAAAAGGACCGGAAAACACGCGAGGGAAAAGCCCGCGAAACACGCCCCAAGCCGCGAAAGCGAAAAAAGAAGCCGAAAAAAGCCGACGAAAAAACAGCGAGCCGAAGAGAAAATAAACCACAATAACAAAGTGTTATTGCAGTACAAAAATATGGAAAACAATAACCAGAGGTTATCAGTGATAATTGCGAAAATTGAGAAAACAACAAAAGCCAAACGCTTTTGATATAAACACACAAAAAACAATAGCCAAGCTAAAAGTGCTTATTACAAACTAATATAACAAAAGCCTAACGCTTTCGTTATATCTACAAAATGGAAAAAGCAAACACAATGGCCGAACGGCCGAAGTGCAAATTACAAAGTTAAACCACAAGTTGCAAAACAGAATATTTAATGGCCCGAACGAAAATCCAAATCCCCAAAACACACTCAATTTAGGGCCGAAACCCAAACCAAAACGATACCAAAAAAGAAAAAAACCACACCACCCAAGTATCGAAAAAGAAACCCCAAGAAAAACCGAAAAAAGGCCCAAAACCACACACGAAAGCCCCGAACAGAAACAACAAAGGGAAACAAATAAATTAACACCACGGATCACAACTAAACCACCGGAAAAGTTTTGAACCCAAAAAAACAACCAGAAAAACCGCAAAATCCAAAAACAGAAACACCAGCTAAGGAACACGAACCCTTAGCTGAAAGAATATAGGAAAATTTAGGACTTACTGCCTCGATTAGCGCAACAAATAGCCGAAAGAGACACAGCTCCAAAAGACGCGTCTATTCCCAACTGAGCTATGAAGCCACTGAAGTTGGGAGCAGGTCAATTGTAGGTTCATATGTTCCCGTGAAAGGAGTGAGTATGAAATGATATATATGAAATAAATCATTTATGAACTGCGGAAATGAAATCAAATGAAGAATGATCCTCGCAGTTGTGCACGCAATTTAAGCAATTGCGAAAAGAAGCCTGAAAATCATAAATCATATAAATTCATATATGATTTATTTCATATATATCATTTCATACTCACTCCTTTCACGGGAACATATGAACCTACAATTGACCCTCTCCCAACGTCAGTGGCTTCATAGCTCAGTTGGTAGAGCATCGCACCGGTATCGTGAGGTCACGGGTTCGAACCCCGTTGAAGTCCTGAATTTTTTTCAGACTTTTTTTCGCAATTGCTTAAAGCAGAGCTAAACCTTTTTTCAATCATTCTTTCTTTCAAGACGGTAGGGAACACATCGGAAATTATTTCAGGCAGATATCTCGCAGTTAATTTTAATCAAAACTTACCCGCCATTGTCAATGGTCCAGCGTTATCTTGGTATTATTTGCATGTGGACGATTCATGGATAGCAGTTCCGAAATGAAATAAAAAAGGTTATTACTTATTTATTGATTTAATAACAATATTTATATAATAAGGATGTCCACTCATCAGAGCAATATTTTTTCTCCTTTATTCGCAATGAGACACTCACTGGGTTTCATTTAGGTCAGTTGGTTTTGAAGTTGTCATTTAAATGAGTCTGGTCTTTCTAAAATTGGTTTGCGATCGCGATGTTTTAATTAAATCACGCAGTCTTTTAATTTTTCGAAAAAGAATAGATGTTTTCGCATTAAGATCCGCAGAACGCGAAAATTAGTGTATGTATGAAAAAAGGAAACCCATGTCAAAACATTATACAAAATTTGTTTTCTGAAAGGTTTACATGGTAACCTTGAGATACCAGGTGTAATTTTTTTATTGAATGTGGGAGACATACTTGAGCTGCAGAGCGTGCATAAAACTCATCAATTTTATTCGCTTTTTCTACAGCTTTGTCAGTAAATTCGGCTGGCATGGTCCGAAGAGAAATTTTATTACACAACATCTGGAAAATGCATGACCGTATTATGATATAAGAATAAGATAAGATGAGATGAGATGAGAAAAAAAAAACTAATACAACTAATGGCTGCCAAAATGCGTAAAGCATGATGAAATGCCTTCGCTTCGATCGTTTGAAAAACGGTTTCATATTGGTAGAAAACAAACATAGCTGCCAATCGCTGAAAAGAACCTGTGAAAATGGTATTTTATCGTGTGTCAAGTGACAAATCACTCCACGATTATTGGAGTATTTAGCAGGGGTTTCTACACGCCCGGCCCGCCATTTTGAAAACGGATAGGGCCCTGGGGACGAGGTTGATACATTCAAAAGTTACTGGGTGAAAATAGACTGAGGCATTGGCATCCCGGGGGAGGGGGGTACTTGGGTCATAGGACAGGAACTAGTGGAATAAGCTAGTAGGTGAAAACAGACTGAGGCCTTGGCATAGGACAGGAACTAGTGGAATAAACTACTGGGTGAAAACAGACTGAGGCCTTGGCAAAGGACAGGAACTAGTGGAATAAGCTACTGGGTGAAAACAAACTGATACCTTGGCATAGGACAGGAACTAGTGGAATAAGCTACTGGGTGAAAACACACTGAGGCCTTGGCATAGGACAGGAACTAGTGGAATAAGCTACTGGGTGAAAACAGACTGAGGCCTTGGCATAGGACAGGAACTAGTGGAATAAGCTACTGGGTGAAAACAGACTGAGGCCTTGGCATAGGACAGGAACTAGTGGAATAAGCTACTGGGTGAAAACAGACTGAGGCATTGGCATACGAGGACAGGAACTAGTGGAATAAGCTACTGGGTGAGAACAGACTGAGGCCTTGGCATAGGACAGGAACTAGTGGAATAAACTACAGGGTGAAAACAGACTGAGGCATTGGCATAGGACAGGAACTAGTGGAATAAGCTACTGGGTGAAAACAGACTGAGGCCTTGGCAAAGGACAGGAACTAGTGGAATAAGCTAGTGGTCACCTGCTAACAGCAGATTGATAGTCATGAATTACAAGCAAGGGCCTTTGTAGCATCTGGCGTCAAAAACTTGCGGATGCGTCTGATGTTATGTAAATGATAGAACGATCCGCCTCATAGCTTACTAATGTGGGTTGACATTTATTTATTTATTTATTTACCGCATCGGTCTGTCGCTCAATGTTGAGCATTTTAGACCGCTCTAAAAGAAAAAGAATATTAATATAATGGTAGCAAAGTGAAAAATACAAGCTAGAAATGGCGCTTATAAGTGAAAGGAATATTAAAATGTTAAAAAAGTTTGAAATTGCATGCATTTTTATAAACAGCCAGTGAAGCAGACAGTGCTGTCACTTTTGGAAGTTGATTCCATTGTGTAATTGTCCTTGGATAAAAGGAATACTTATAAAAGTCTCTTGTGGCTAGGGGTTGAGTGTAGGCGTACTCTTTCTTTAGGCGAGATGAGTACGAATGACCAACTGGCTGTAGTTTGGTGATCTCGTGAGAGACTAGCCTGTTCCGCATTTGATGTAGCATAGATAGCCGTACTATAGTTCGCCTATAGATAGACTCCAAGGTATTTTACAGAGTGCAGAGAGTCCAGGGTTTGTCCTTTAAGTGTATAGTCATGAACATACGGGTTTTCCATTCTCGTGATGTGAAAAACATTACATTTTGCGGTATTAAACTCCATCTTCCAATCTGATTCCCAGTTTTCCAGATTAAGGAGATCCTGTTGCAACTGGATGCAATCGTTCGTGTACAATCACGGTGTCGTCTGCGAAGAGACATACCGAGTTGAGAATCAAACCAAGAACCTAGATTTCTAACAACTGATGTCGCTTCATCGTTAGCATATCCGTAAAAATAAAGTTCCCGCTTGGTAGCAGTAATCCTATACAAAAGCTAGTTTGTAATAAAAATTCTCTTAACTTGTTCTCCTTGCACCATTTTACCCCAACCAATTGAAGGTCACGTTACCATTTGGTTAACCCAGTAGCTTTGATATCCAGCTTATAGAAACCGCCGAGTTGGGTAATTGGAAAACTGACAAAGTTTGTTTTGTCAAAATGATGTCTGTCGAGATGTTGGCGCCTAGCTTTGACCAAGAGATGGTTTTTAATCGCTGAAATAACCTGAAGATAATTTAAGAAATTACAATTTATATCATACTTTTGTTTAAATTCCTGATAGGTGAATAGTTTCCTACTAGTTTCGTGAAGCACATGTATCGAAATAACACCCTTTTCAATCCATTTGTTTATAAACCGCAGAAGCTTATCACGAGCTTCTGTTATAACACATAGACTTACCTTCAATTAGAATTTCACTATTATTATTGAAATAAAATCATGTACATGTCTTGTCCAACATCGTGTACATACATCCATTGAGCTCTCCAAAATAAAACAGTATTTTGCTTGTAGAAAAGGGGAATTTCAAGCATTTTCTGTCATAGTCACACCGGAAAGGACACGGCCTAGGCCACCATACCACATTGCAATGGCTATTGCACATCTTCTTCTAAAACATATTTCAGAGACTTATTCTACTATGTAAAAACTCTCTCCACTACTATGTCCTTCATACCAGTTTCATTCAGCTTAGCCAAGCACCCCGGCGACGAATTAACGTTGCGATCACAGAATAATTCAGTGTTAACGATTAGATATGCATGTTATACAGCAGCCATTTATATTTGTTCTAACTCCACGTTGCGAGATCGATAAGGAAGTACCTCGTGGGCTCTTCTTAAACAACGTCCAAATAAATGTTTCAATCCATCTCGAAATTTTTGATTAAAAGCAAGATAAACATATGGATTGAGTGCACTGAAAGAAACTGTTATCGAAATAATGAACAAATATAAATCAGTTCGCATTTTAACATAGCCAAAACGGATCAAACTCATTGATATCATGATACAGAATGGAAGCCAACATAGCAGATACAACACCACCACCACAATCATCATCCGGGTAACTTTCTTTGCTATTTTTATTGCTTCGGCTTGCCGCTCATTCTGATTGGTTCCTTCGCCTGGTACATCACGTGACCATAGTTTAAAGCATACAGCTGTATATAGAGCTATCATGATCAAAAAAGGCAGGAAAAGGTTCAGAGAAATATAAACGAGCAAAAACACATTCCATCTATGATCCCTCTGATCAGCTACCAAAGTAGCTAGTTTACAATAATAGTATTCGTTGTTTGTTTCCAAGGTTGTCTGCACCAACGTGTTTGTCGAAGAGGCAAGGGACCAAACCCATAATAACATAATGGTTTTCTTAAAATGTCGAGATAAAGGCGAAACTCGGAAAGGTTGAGTTACTGCATAAAAACGATCAACGGCAATGATAACAAGGATCCAAACTGAGAAAAAAGGAAGAATGTAAAGGGTCGCTTTGAACAACTTGCATGTTATCACTCCCAATAGTCCTCCAGGCCACTTGCTCCTGCTTGCATAGGAAAAAAAGTTCAATACCTCAAATGCTGTTGTGAGGATATCCACACATGCCTGGTTCAAAATCAAGTAATTTGTTGTGGTCTTCATAGAGTTGTCTGTCCGTATAATGTGAATGATGACAGAGTTACCGAATAGTGACGACACAAATGTAACGACGTTAGCAGCAAATAACTGCCAAATAAACGGGATGCGTGGTTGTCCATGCTCTCCACTTGTTAAGTTGTCTGAAGGTTAACGAAAGAATTCTTGTTTTATACAAAACGCATGCAGACAGTCTTGGTACATTTATGACTCAGAAAAACTGCTGAATTGATACTGAATGATCTTAACCTTTACTCTGTGTTTTTTAGGTGTCCGTAAATCATTTATTAAGCCCCAACGGGGGCTTATTTATTTCAAGCACGTTTGAGGCGGGGATTGGGGGGTGGGGAGGGGGAGAGAGGGGGCTTATCAAAATTAAGCAAAGCGCCAGCAGTTCACCACACACTTTTTGTAATTCGTTTATCATTCCTATTTACCGTAATTACGATTATTTTTAGTGCAAGTATCGCTAATATTAAGTACCGTATGCGAATTCCTTTATGAAGTCTTCATCGGATAATTAATAGTTTATGATGAAGGTATTTTTCTTTCTTACCTTTGGTTTGCAGATCAAGGCTGCTGTTAATAATTGATTGCATGGTAAAGCTTCCACTCACAGGTACTTTGGCCTTCTAAAATAATGATATAAAAGCTTACGAAAAAAGCCAATTGTAAGATTTAAAATAAATCAATATAATATCAATTATGTCGTGGTTGCCATGGAAACTGTGATTATTGTCAATAAATTGTTGTTGTTGTTGTTCAGGCAATTCCAAAGACGTCTTGTGTAGTTCTAACTTTGGAGTCTGTGGACGAACTCCTATGGTGTGATCACTCAAACGAAACCTCTTCGGCAGTACTTTTGCGTGATACTATTTGTTTTGCAATATTGTAAAAAATGAAATTTGGGATTTTTCTTAAATTAAGGATTTGGATACTCTTTGGAGTTTAAGGGTTACATCAAAACTTATATCAGTTTGACATTGATCCAGCATTTCATGGATAGAAGTTCCGAAATGGGTATCTAAAATGTAATTTCTTATTTATTAATTACAAAATGTTTATTCACGGCTGTCCATTCAGCAGAGTTACACCTTTCTCAATCAATCTTTCTTTCAAGACAACATTCAATAACGGTTTTACACACGAGACGTATAATTTTACGTGATTCGGTATTTGAGACTTTCAAGCTTTGCTTTTAGACGTCAAAAATAAAGTTTAAAGAATTACCGCACGAAAAATGGACAATACCGCGATACCGCGAATCCCAATGTCCCCCTCCTTTTAAAAAGTCACGGCTTCCTTAAGGAGTCATCGTCCCTTGTGATATAATTATTTCTGTCAGAATTGATGCTTTCAACAGTGCTAACATGGGCTCAATAATATTTGTTAAGAAATTTCGTATCTAAATTAGATAGGGCACACAACGGAACTTATTTCAAGCAGATATCTCAGTCAGTTATTTTTAAACAAAACTTACGTACCTCTCACCTCGACAATGATCCAGCATTTTCTTGGTATCATTTGTGGACAAGTCATGGATAGAAGTTCCGAAATGAAATAAAAAAGGTTATTACTTATTTATTGATTTAATAACAATATTTATATAAGGATGTCCACTCAGCAGAGCAGTATTCCTTTCTCTTTTATTCACAAGGAGACAGTTACTGGGTTTCAGTTAGGTCAGTTAGCTTTGCAGTTGTCATTTAAATGAGTCTGGCCTTTCCATTCAGCTGTTCCAATTTCCGAAAGCGATGTTTTAATTAAAACACGCAGTCTTTTATTTTTTCTAAAAAGAATAGATGTTTTCGCAATAAGATCCGCTTTTTTTAAAATTTGGAAAACAGAAGGCGTAAATTAGTGTATGTATGATAAAAAGGAAACCCATCCCCATGTCAAAAAAATATACGAAATTTGTTATCTGAAAGGTTTATATGGTAAACTTGAGATACCAGGTGAAATTTTTTTTATTGAAACAGAGCGTGTATGAAACTAATCGATTTTACTCGCTCTTTCTATAGTTTTGTCAGTAAATTCTGTCAAAGTCCGACGAGAAATTTTATTATATAACATCTAGAAAATGCATAACCGTATGTGATATGATATGCCGGATAAGACATGATACGATAAGATAAGATGAGAGATGAGATGAGATGAGATGAGATGAGATGAGATGAGATGAGATGAGATGAGATGAGATCAGATCAGATAAGATAAGGTTGTTTAGTTCATATATGAGGGGGAGGGGGGGTTGGGGGTGGGGTTGGGGGGGGGGGGGGGGGGCTGCAGGTAATGCGTTATTACCATGCACACGCTTTTTTTCTTTGCTTTCTTTATTTCGAAAGCCTACGACTCAATAGAATTAAAAACAAACCAATTAAACGCAATGAATTCGTATATTTACGATATCTAGGAAATGAAAAGGAAAATCGCCCATTGTGTGTGAACGTGAAATGAACTTTCCTGTCATTCTAAATCATTCACTATTGCATGATTAAAACACAACAAATCCTCTTGTTTTTGTTTTAAAATAAGATACCGTGGAATTCGTCTAGGAACTATTTTTACGACAAAAGTGCAATAAAGCAATCATAAGGTGCGAAAGAATGAATAAGTTATATAACTTAAGCCTAGCGGCAAATCTATTAAAAACAGCCTAACGGCAAATCTATTAAAAACAGAAGCATCTGATGTCTGTTGATTTTGCGACATAAATTGACCATGTTCATGAACATTATTAATAAGTTTGTGGTTAGTTGTGAGAGAGAGAGTTTTATACAGTTCGTTTGCCTAGGTATAAGTGCTTTGTCAGCCGCTTGAAACTTGAAGTCAGCAGATGATCTTCCAGGAGCTAGACCAAAACTTTGAAACTTGTCAGGATTGGTTTTAAGACATTTTGGGGAGAACCACGCCAATGATCTCTCCAAGTCATTTTTTACAGTAGTTCCGATGGTCGCTCGGTACATTCATGACTGAAGTGGAGCTGATTGTCATCATCATAAGTATTGATACTAGTCTTAGTTATACAAAAATGCAGATCATTGACAAAAATATTAAATAAAAGAGGAACGAACTCCTTTGAATACAAATGACCAGTCAGAAAAACTGTCAATTATTTTAACGGGTTGTCTGTGTCCATACAGGAAATTCTTTATCAAACAACAGCTATCAGAGCACAACATACCATATGCAAAGAGTTTGGCTAATAGAAGATCATAAAGTAAACTATCAAATGCTTTGCATGGCATCTACTGATACAACACAAACTGGACGCCTAACATCGAGGTTATATTTCCTGCCAGTGTTCAATTACGTCAATTAGCACCTTACCACATCGGTTTCCATGGTTGACGACTAACAAGAAGGCCATCAAACCAGTTGTATAGTTGAAAATAGAGCCACTTTTCAAAGCTTTTCAAAAACAGCGATCCTTTTGGACAGGTCACGGATCACAGACTCGGGCCGGTTTCAATTTGAAAGTCGTTCTGCCCACACTCAGAGTTTATTCTGCTCAAATCTTTTTGGCCAACAATGACCACTCTGCGCATGACCAACAAATCGGAACCGGCCCACAGTCCGTGAACCGAGGCGCTGGCCAAAAGGAAAGCGACTCTGGAGACGAGAACGCATTCTAAATAGTCACCGCCTCGCAACACAAAGACAACACCTGATGGATCCAATAGGGGCACTTACTGAATCTCAGCTGGGTAATCCCTCTAGGCTTATTTTTCCTTTAGTTGATCTTTATTACAGTGCTGTGGAATTTTACAAACGACGAAAATGAAACATTGATTGCAACGTTTATTTGTTTCCAATATTTTTTCTACAGTACGTACCACACATCGTACTACAACAAGTTACAATCGTTGCCAGAAAGCTAAGAGGAACTTCACTTTTGCATAACCTTTTCTGTGTGCCAATTGAAAATGAACGATAATTGTGCTCACAATGGATTTTACACTACCTTCTCTAAACAATGATAAAAACCATAAAATGTAGAAGATGTGTTAGACATGTGTGATTCCCGACACTCAACTGATTGTTCAGAGCGCAGGGCGGGGCCGGGAGTATGCAAAGTGTCCCAAACGTTCTGGCTTTAAGCCTTAGAGTTAACGAATTTACATTACCGAAGCTCTGAGATCCCGTAGAAAATGTAACACGCGGTTTTAATTCTCCTAAAGAAATTTCCCAAAATTGTTTTTAAGCATTTCAAAGTTTTTACATACATTGCACTGCATTAAGTTTAAGATGTATAAGTTGTAAGTGCCAGATTAACGAATATTAAATTTGCTGAAGCTCAAAGCTTTGAGATCGTGAAGTAAGAAAATGATTTGAAATTCTGATTTTTTTAACAAAATCACCAATCAGTTTTTTGCAGCAAATTCGAAACTTGTGACTAAATGTAAAATAAATATATGGATTAAGTCCACTGTACGAAATCGGTAACAGCCCCATGAATAACATTAGAAGTACACTTATTTGTAAAGAACCTATTAGAAATGTCTGTGAAGTAAATATGATAAAGAACGGAAACCAACACAGGACAAATAAGACCACCACAGCAATCATCATCCGAGTCACTTTTTTTGCTGTTTTTATGGCTTCGGCTTGTCGCTCATTCTGATTGGCTCCTTCTCCCGGTACTTCACGTGAGCACAATTTAAGACATACAATTGTGTATAGAACTACTATTGCCAAAAAAGGCAGGAAGATGTTCAATGAGACGTCCATAATGTTAAAGGCTATCCACTCATTTAAGATACTTTCTAAATTGCAATAAAACGATTGTTTGACTTTTTTAACAAGGATCATAGTTATCGTTGTATAAGAAAAGCCATAAATCCACATCAACATAATAGTTTTCTTCAAATGTCGAGAGATTGGCGACAGTTGCAATGGTCGAGTGACTGCATAAAAGCGGTCAATAGCAATCGTTACAAGGATCCAAATTGAAACGTACCGTGGAATAGATTGGACAGCAAGATATGACCCGCAGGTGATTTGGCCAAATTGTCCTCCAAACCATTTACTGTCAAGGTAGATATGATGAAATGCACTGATTGATTGTGTAAGTGTTATTGCTATATCAGCACATGCTTGATTCAAAATCATATAATTTGTGGTGGTTTTCAAGTCGTTGTTGGATCGTATAATGTGAATGATGATTGAATTGCCAAATAGTGACGTCATTACTATAATGGCGTACCCCAAAGACAACCAAGTTTTAAGCTGGCTGGGTATTTCTTCGGTGATACTTGTCAAGTTGTCTAAAAATGAAAAAAGTAAAAGTATTGTTATCATATATTAAATAATAAAAGCAATTTTTATATTCCTAAAGCGAAGCAAGCAGCACGATGGATTTATTTATAAATAGCTGGTCTAGATCTGCAAGCAGGAAATGTTGAATTTAACATTTGGCTTTAAAATTGAAATTCTAAAATTATCTTATAAATATTTGGCGTGTTCTCGATCCTGACTCTAAGATTTTCACCTGCAGGAGAACGTAACCGGGCATGCATTGTCGTTTAGACTTCGCACAGCTGTAAAAAAATGTAGATAATTTTTCGTGTGGAAACTAATTATTTTCTCATAACACTTCATCTGGCCATTAACGCATAATTAATCCAAGGGAAGGCCCAGGTTTCTACAAGCTGGAAACCTCCCCTGGGCAGAAATGAAGGAAAGTATGATGGCCACCAATGACCGCCGAGCTTGCCTTAATGTGCCATTACAGGCTCTGAAAAAGTAATATATATATATTGTTCATTTCAGTCGCAAGTTTTCAGTGTTTATGAATTATGCATGACAAAAACGGACGAATTGCACAATACGACCATCCGCCATAAATGTGCTCTTTTCAAATCAAATATCGCAATACAGTTTCAAAGAGTCAGTTGTTTACATGAAAAACATTGCTATCACCATTTTTAATTAATTTTTCTTCACGCACCGACATAAATTCAATTCAATTCAAGTCTTTCTCAGTGATAAGAAATATAGTAAAATGTGTTTTTCAGTTGATTCGCTGACTGTTCCTGATTTTTGCCCATGTTTGTGGTAGACGTTCAATATGTTAACTTGATCATGAACCAATTAAGGAAGTAGCCAAGGAATACAAGAAAAACAACGAAGTAGAGCCGCTCTCTTATGGAACATCATGAATATGAAAATTCGATAAAGCTCGCTATGTTATGCTAAGAAGAAGATTTTCCTCTTTTACATTTCTTCTCATTCCAATTATGCACTGTACTGGGTCTCGCATGGGCAGAAATGAAGGACAGTATGGCCACCAATGACCGCCGAGCAGGTAAAATATTTTCATTTTTGTCGCAAGTTTCCTGTGTTCATGTCCAGTGATGCATGATACAAAAGGACAAATTGCGCATTACATACCCTCCGCTAGAAATGTGCTCTTTTAAACTCATATATCTACGATTTTACAGGGACATATAGTTTTTTACATTAGAAAAACACCACTATAACGATTCCAATTTTTCATTCATTAGAATACAACAACAACTAAAATTTAATTCATTTCCTGAATCCATCTCAGCGATAAAAAATAGAGGCTAACTGCATTGATTTCCTTTCACAGTGTGTTTACGATAAGCTGTATGGGAGACTATTGAGCCGCTGGCTCCCTGATTTCTGCTCACACTTGATCAAGAAAGCAATTAAGGAAGTAGCTAATGAATACAAGAATAACAAGGAAGTAGATGCCGCTCTCTTATGGAACATCATCAAGATGAAAATTAGATAAAGCTCGCTAAATTATGCTTCGAAGAAGATTAATAAGAACCCGTTTGAATTTCTTCTTATTCCAATTATCGTCTATTGGGTTTCCGAGTATATGTCAAAATATAATTATTATATCTTTTCGATCGCTATTTATGCCAGAAAAACAGGTTTGACAAGTACCTCAAAGACAAAAATGCAGCTGAAATACTAGTAACGTGTTCAATACCCCTTTTAATAATAGAGCCTCATACCTCTATTTGTCAGATCCGTCAAGTTCATCTTGCTGTGTTTGTTGATCTGTTCATTTAATCATGGAAAAAGGAACTAAGAAATAATCAGTACTGTGTTATTTCTTCATGGCTATATTTTAGTTATTGCTTTCTCTGATTTGAAAGCCTACGACTCAAATAGAATTTAAGAACCCGAAAACAATAAATTCGTATATTTAACGTCTCTAGGAAATGAAAAAAAAAAAAAAAATCGCCTACTATGTGTGAACGTGAAAGGAAGTTGCGTGTCATCCTAAAACACTCGCTATTGCATGAAAAACAACAAAAAAAAGAAGCAGCAAATCTTCTTGGCTTTTTTTTTTTTTTTTTTTTTTTTTACCGTAAGATACCGTTCAATACTTCTAAGAAATGTAAGAACAGAATGTTTTGTAGCATAAAGTTCATTATTATCAGGTATATCACATATAACTACTTGTTTTTTTTCATCAGTTAAGCAACCAAGGATTAGCACGTCGAGATGTCTTTCGTGTTGCGGTTATTAGGGCTTTCTCCCAGCTTTTTAAAAATGACTTTCCATGAGGAGTCATCGTCCCTTCAAATATGATTAGTTCTGTTTGCAGCCTTGGTATTATTTATGCATAAGTCATAGACAGAAGTTCCGAAATGAAATTAAATGAAATGAAATTACCTATTTATTTCTTATAATGATAACAATATTTCTAAAAGGCTGTCCATTCAAGACAAGACATTTATTACATAGAACATCATTCAATTACGGTTTATTTTATTCGACAATTTTTATGTGACATCTACTGGGTTTACTGGTAAATTAGGCGGCAGTTGAGTGACCGGCAGTTGTCATCTAAATGAGGATGACCTTCTTAAAATTGGTAGAAAACTTATGAACTGCCTTCAGCTGTTCCAATTTCCGATTAAAAGGAAGCAGTTTTAGTTTTTTTCTAAAAAGAATACATTAGACTTTTTTGCAGTAAGATCCGTCATTTGAAACTTATGGAAAACAGGAAATTCAGTGTTTGTAGGAAAAAATGGGAAACCAACATGTCAAGTATGTTCTATGAAATTTGTTATCTGAAAGGTTATAAATTGTAAATTTACGATTAATTTAAGTTGGATTTCATATATTTGTCAATAAAACCCAGTCGAAGTCCACGATAATAAAAAAATAATAATTGCATACTGCTTTCTAAAAGTCAGTTTATCCGGGCGATTTGTACAATTTTTGTCGCGCGCAAGTTGCATCTTCGAATTGGATGTATAAACTAGCGAAAAATGATGCACCTTGGCGGCGAGTTTTGGTAAATCGCAGCAAATATTGCACCCGAATCGCACAAGAAATCGCCGCTAGTTTACACTTGCGACACTGAAAAGTTGCATTGGAGAGCGCGACAAAAATCGTATCAAAAATCGCATGTGTAAACGGGCCTTTAACACAACTACATCCCTCAAATTTGATGAGTAAACTCTGAATCATCTTACTTGACAAGTCATCGTCCCTTGCAATACGATTTAAGTTCTTTCAGAATTGATGCTTTCAATAGTGCTCACATAGGCTTAATAAACACTTGTTAAAGAATTTCGTGTCTAAATTATATGGGGTACATCACGGAACTAATTTCAAGAAGATATCTCAGAGTTCTTTTACTGAATCAAATCTTACCGTCATCTCATCATTAATCCAGCCTTGGTATTATTTATGGACAAGTCAAGGATAGAGTTCGGAAATGAAATAAAACATGAAATTACTTATTTATTGATTTAATAACAATATTTATACAAGGCTGTTCATTCAAGTCAAGGCATTCATACCATTCAAGACACATTACAACTTCTATTTATTTTATTCGCAATGTGACAGTTACTGCAGGGTTTTATTTATGTCGGTTGGTTTCAAAAATTGGTTTAAAACTTATGAAAGGCTTTCAACTGATTCCATTTTCAATTAACAGAACGCAGTTTTTTACATTTTCTAAAAAACAATACATAAGGCCTTTTCGCAGTAAGATCCGTAATTTGGAAATAAATGGGAAATATGACGCCAAAAATGCAGTGCGTGTAAAGGCAAAACATTATGTCAAAATAACTAATTATATGTTGGGAATTAACATCATTACTAGGCTTCTGGTATACCTTTATTCCACCAAACAATCTTAGTGTATTTTATCGCTTATTTCCACTCAGCTGTCGCCATTTTTAAAGTTCCTACGTCCCTCCCAAACAATCTTAAAATCCCTTGTTTGTACACATGTACACAAATTTAACACGCGTAGCAGTGAAATCAGTAGTAAACACAATTCCAGTCTTATATAATATTACAATTATAATTATAATTATTCAATTTTTAAATGAAAGGACCACTCGACAAATTGGAAGTACTGGATCCTTGTGAAGGATCTGATCAGCAGAAATAATTATAAACAAATAAAATGAAAGGCTGATCTTACAGAAAGGAATATATTTTTAACCTTATATATTTATATTCCTTTCTGTACGATCAGCCTTTCATTTTATTTGTTTATAATTATACACGTATAATTATATAAACTGATATACAATTTCTTACTTTCATAATTAAATATAATCCTCCAATGAAAACAATTCGACTGCTTCAAACATTACAGGCGGCAATATAATAGGTAAATGTTTTTATTTTGGTGGGGTGGGGGGGGGGGGGGGGGGGGTGGGGTGGGGATGGAGGGTGGGGGGGAAGATGCAAAATAAGTAAGATTTTGAAGTCATCTTAACGGTTAGCGTAAAATCTTAATAAAAATTTTTGAACATTTTTTGGAGTGCGAACATATTTTAATATTTTTTTTATTTAAAAATGAAAAAGAAACCCAGTTCTATTCGGGTCTAATGTTAAACGCCACTACTGTTTAGCGTCAAAGCGACATTTCCGATAAATCACAAAATAGAGGTGAGGCGTCAAATGCACCACTCGTTTCTTCTTTATGTGAAATTTTATTTGTCATGTAAATTAAACGAAACTGGTCCAGCAACTTAATGTTTAATAAACCTACTGAAGACATCAAAGTACCGAGCGCTAATGCTGAGAATTGCTGTGATGTACGCTCTCCCTCATCAGAATCAGGTGAACTTGCAACTTAATAAGATAGTACTACACTGCTTAAATAGCTATACACTATGTTACTGAGGCACCTATTAGCACCAACAATGTTGAGTGTGACGGTCAGGAGTCAAACATGTCAGACACATTCAGGGGCGGATCCACGGGGGGGTGAAATGGGTGAATTTTCACCCCCCTTTTCTGAGACCCTTTCTTTCTTTTTTCTAACAATCATGTTGCTGATGCACTGACCTCAAACACCTCAACCTGGCTTTGGTTCTATTGCATTTTAAATTTCACCCCCCATTTCAAAATCGTGGATCCGCCCCTGACATTTTCTGCAGTTTAAGGATTTCATCATTGTTTGAGTGTAAGTGTTAAAATCCTTGTAAAACGATTTTGGAGAGCCCATATTATCGTTCACTTTCAATTGTCACACAGAAAAGGTTGTAAAAAAAGAAAAATTTTCCTAGGCTTTTTGGCCAATATTGTAGCTTGTTGTAGTACAATGCGTGGTGTGTAGAGAAAATATTGTAAAACACTGAACAAATAAATGTCGTTTACAATTCATAAACCTCTCAGACAACAAATTTCATAGAATTACTTGACATGTTGGTTTTCCAGTTTTTCCTACATACAATGAATTTGTGGTTTTCCACAGTTTTCAAATGACGGATCTTACTGCTTAAAGGTCTAATGTATTCGTTTTAGAAAAAAGTAAAAGCTGTTTACTTTTAATCGGAAATTGGAACAGATGAAGGCAGTTCATAAGTTTTCCATCAATTTTTGAAAGGCCTGCACACTCATTTAAATGACAACTGCAAAACCAACCGACCTGAATGAAACCCAGTAACTGTCACACTGCCGGAATAAAATAAACCGTTATTGAATTTGTCTTGAATGGATAATCTTTTATAATATTGTTGTTAAATCAATAAATAAGTAATTTCATTTTTTATTTCATTTCGGAACATATATCCATGACTTGTGCACAAATAATACCAAGGCTGGATCAATGACGAATTGACGGTAAGTTTTTATTTAAAGTAACTCTGATATATATTTTTTTAATTAGTTCCGTGATATACCCTGTCTAATTTGTATACGAAATTCTTTAACAAGTATTGTTGAGTCCATGTAAACACTGTTAAAAGCATCAATACGGAAAAAAAACTAATCACATTGCAAGGGATGATGAATCCTCAAGAAAGGTGATTTTTTAAAAGCAGAGAAAGCCTTAATAACCGTAACACGAAATACATCTCCATAAACTATTGAAAAAAAATAGCCCTAAGGTATAGGTATAGGTAAAGGTTGGTAAGCGTGAAACACCTGAAAATAATGAACTTCATATCAGAAAGCTTTCTGTTCCTATAGCATCAATGGTACCTTAAGGTAAAACAAAAACGTGAAGAATTGCTGGTTTTTTTAATCATGCAATAAGATTGATTTAGAATGACATGTGAGTTCATATTCACGTTCACGCATAGTGGGCCATTTTCTTTTCATTTTCTAGAGACGTTAAATATATGAATTCAATGTTTTTGGTTTTTTAATATTCTATTTGAGCCGTAGGCTTTCAAAACAGTGAAAGCAATGAAAAAAGCACGTGGTTATAGCACATAACTAATTATTTCTTCATGCATGCCTTTCCCGTGATTATATGGACAGATCAACAAACACAGCGACGGAGACGGAACTTGATGGATATGACGAATAGAGATAGGAGGCTCTATTATTAATAGAGGCGAAAAATGCACCAGTCGTTGCTTCTAATTTATGTGAAATTTCGTTTGTCATGTAAATTAAACGAAACTGGTTCAGCAACCCAATCAGTTTAAAACTTACTGAAGACATCAGAGTACCCAGCGCTTATACTGAGAACAGCTGTGGTGTACACTCTCCCTCATCAGAATCAGGTGAACTTACAACTTAACAAGACTATAGTACTACACTGCTTAAATAGCTATAGACTTTGTTACTGAGGCACCTTTTAGTTATGATTCCTTTATGGCAACGTTTCGTACTCTCTAGAAAACATACCGATTGTGGCCGGAATAGAATAAGTTCGGCATATAAATTAAATATCACATTTTCTTTTCCGTTTCAAGTCAGAACAAAAACAGAATGAAAAAGTCGAACGTTTTTAATACCCTTTTTAAAAAGAAACCTTCATGATAGTGTACTGGTTCATTTTCATAGAAGTTTTTGTGTATTCGAGTTAAATTTATATTTTATTAAAAGCTAAATATTAAGTCAAACGCTGGCTGTAGTTGTGACTGTTTCGTTCTTTTAAAGAAAAGGATTTTTTAAAAATAAATTCGCAGTCTTCAATAAATATTTGATAACCCTATCATCTATCAATATGACAATCACGTTCTTCATAACAACCTTTTTTCCCTATATTTCCCAGAAGTATTCCATGGTTCCTTGATAAAACAACGAGAAAATTTGCTGTTTTTTTAAATCATGCAACAGTAAGTCCTTCAGTAACACGCAAGTTAATTTCAAGTTCACACATAATGGGCGATTTTATTTTTGTTCTTATTTCCTAGAGATGTTAAACATATGAAATCATAATGATTGTGTTTGGGTTTTTAATACTTTTTGAGAAAGCAATCAAAAATAGCATGTGGTAATAACGCATTTCTAACTATTTCTTCGTTCCTTTGCCATGATTAAATGAACAGATCAACAAACACAGCGAGATGAACTTGACGGATCTAACAAATAGAGGTATGAGGCTCTATTATTAAAAGAGGTATTGAAGAACACGTTATTTCAGCTGCAGTTTTGTCTTTGAGGAACTTGTCAAACCTGTTTTTCTGGCATAAATATCGAAAATATATATTTTTCGACATACTCGGAGACTCAATAGCAAATAATTGGACAAACGGGTTCTTCTAAATCTTCCTCAAAGCATAATTTAGTGAGCTTTATCAAATTTTCCTCTTAATTATGTTTCATAAGAGAGCGGCATCAACTTCGTTGTTATTCTTGTATTCATTGGCTATAACGTTCGTTAATTATTTCCTTGATCAAGTGTCCAGCAGAAACATGAGAGAAATCAGGGAGCCAGCGGCTCAACAATCTCCATCTGAGCCGTTGTTTGTGTCGTCACGCAAAGCTCTTCCTCGCTTGCTAGGATGTCTGGCACATTAACTGGAAGCCGCCGGTCCCTTTTTCGCGCGAAAACGTACATTATTTTCATTTTGCAGATACATGATTCGACATGATTGTTTCGCTGAATTTACCGCAAACACACTGTGAAAGTCGCAATGCAGTCCACTTTCTATCGCTGAGATGGAATTGAAATGAATTAAATTTTAGTTGTTGTATTCTAAAGAATGAAAAATTGAAATGGTGATAGTAATGTTTTTCGAATGTAAAAAGCTATTTGTCGCATTAAAATTGTAGATTTTAGTTAAAACGAGCACATTTCTAGCGCAATACTAATACCTTCCTGGGAGAGGCAGCGCAAGCGCTTTTAAAATAATAAATCGCGTTTCGCTTAACGTTGTGAATTAAAATCGTTAAGGTAGCTAATTTAGGGACCGTTCATTATTTATGGGAGGGGGGGATGGGTGAGAAATTCACAAATTTTCCATTTTGTTTTCATGTCCCCCCCTTACTGAATCTGGATTTTTTCAGGTCCCCCTGTTCTGTTGGGGAAGAATTTCAATACCCCCCCCCCCCCCACTATCAATCTGATTTCTATAAAATAAAAGTTGTATTGTATGCATCCATACCGTATTTTTGTGGGAGTGGGATGATGTAGTGGCTAGCGTGTTGGTTTTCAGATCTAAAGTCGGTGATAATTTGGGGTGACTGTATTGCTGTCTTGATATTAAAAACTGTGCTTCTAATATCATCTTTAGTTTTAAGCAATCCATATCGGTGTAAATTTGGGATATGATGGGCCTGGGGTACGATGGGAATGAGGATTTGATGGGAATGGGGATATGGAGGAGACATAAACCTGAATAAACCGGACATAAAAGCAACAAAACCATAACATGTTGTAACAGGAAATGAAAAAAAAGTTTAGAATAATTTTCAGTAATTTTAAATATTAATTAATAATTATTACAACTTATGGCATTTTGACTCTTGTGTGGTTTTCTTTATCGAAGCAATTCAACCACTTGGTCCACTGTGCATTTGAAGAACTAGAGTTAAGGCTTTAATAGTTGTTTATTACTATCACAACCAAGACTCGGCTGGGCTATATAAAGATTTATTGCAATATACAAAACCACTGCTACTGAGCAACCCAGAAACCGGAAGTGGTGCACGTACAATACAATACAATACAATACAATAACTTTATTTATCCACGGAGTCCTTATCACTAAAAGTGGTCTTCTAAAGAGCCGTGCACATTAAACCTAGTAGAAAAAGTTAAGACTTAAAAATTACAAAACTCCTATAATAAATGCTAAACTAAGTTAAGAAAATACTAATATACAATAGCGGAATAAAAACTATTTAAAGTAGTGGCCTGCTTAGCCTCCGCTGACAGACTGTTCCATGTTACTGCGCCCCTATAACGAAAACTTTTCTTAAGGGCCTCAGTGTTCGGTCGCGGAATAAACAGGTTATGTTGCGCACCTCGAAGATTATGTCTATGAATGGTATTAACGCTGGTGAATTTATCAGACAGGTATTCAGGTACAAGGTGGTGGGTGGGTTGACTCACTTTCAAGGACAACAAAGGACGAACTGATAACTACAAGATACTACTTACAGTTCTTCAACTTAATGTCCACGTAGCAAATAAGGAAAATTCCTTTGGCTAGGGTTACAAATACTAATTAATACTGTTAACGTCAATCACTAAAACCCTCAGTTTAATACTGTTACAATCCAGTAATATGTTTAATGGTGGGTTAAAACTTTAAGTAATGTCGTGACGTGTACAATTATGGCAGAACCAAATAAAGAAATTAAAATTATAAATCATGCTCCATGACTGCACCAAAATACTGTGCAAGGCTGTGCTCTTAGAAGAATCATAGAGAGCCCAAAGGCTCCCAGCCATGAAATCTGGGGTGCCCCGCTCTTATTGGTACACTGTAGTTATGTTTTCGCTTTCTTATTTAAGACATCATCTGTTTAAAATTTCAAGACCCCCCTCCATAACAAAAAAATTTCCCCAGGACCCCCCCTTTTGCAGTGGCTAAAATTTCAGGTCCCCCCATTTTCTCACCCATTCCTCCCCCCCCTCCCATAAATAATGAACGGTCCCTAATACAGTCTGTTCTTTTTTGCCAATTGTGCTAGTTTAAATCCCAAAACCCTTTTATTTTTCGATTCTTAGGGCCGTATTTGTTTCGATCACTTCAATTTGCCGCCCGATAGTTTTAAAACTTGAAACATTATCACAGAGATGAAAATTAGCCAGACTTTTAAAAATCGGTTTTACTTTAGCAACTTCTTGTCGCGATACCTACGAATTTCAGGCCGACAAATCGTAGAATATGTCTTATAGCGCGCGTCTGTTTTTTAAATACATAATACAATTTGTCGCCGCCAGTTTGTCGGTTCCTTGATTGCACGCTACAGTTTCTCTGCACGAAATTTTGTTTCGTGGTTTCTGTGAAAAAAAAATGAGTTGATCCCCGGATGCTTACCATTCAGCCGGGAAATTTCGATTGGAACTATATGGTGAACAAAAATGTCAGCGATTAAACTAACGTGTGAATTAGTCATTTGTTCAGTTGTTGGTTATGGCAACAAAAGTAACAAGTTTCCGAATCTAGCATGTTTGTGTTCGTATTAAAAGTTTTAACAAACAAACAAGAACAAACGAAAAGGTCAACACTTCAAGGTAGAATAAGACACTTGTTAGTCTTGCTGTGTGCGAGCCCCACTCACAAAGGCCAGTAATACACCCTGTACCGCAATGTGCTGACACACGGAACCTTCCTCGTTTCCGTTATTATCCACAGCATTAGTTGCGCAAGTGAATCATTTATTATCTGCGAATGTTTTCTTGTTAATCATATATACCCACATCAAGGACACTGGAGACGAAGCCGCTAACCATTTGGTTGCCAAGAGTGTAGGCATGAGGGCTTCTGTATTAAAGCTTTATTGTCCGTTTGTATAAAAATAATATCCACCACAAAGTAAGAAAGTAAATCCATCTATTCGACGATTGGAATGCTATCCTCACTCAACTTATAGACTGAGATGAGAAACGGATCGATTCCGATCCCAGAACGATTTCAAGATATCCACACTTTACACTTAAATAAAGTTTGACACTTAAATAAAGTTTACTACTACCACTACTACTACTACTACTACTACTACTACTACTACTACTACTACTACTACTACTACTACTACTACTACTACTACTACTACTACCACCACCACTATCACTACCACCACCACCACCACCACCACCACCACCACCACCACTACCACCACCACTACCACTACCACTACCACTACCACTACTACTACTACTACTACTACTACTACTACTACTACTACTACTACTACTACTACTACTACTACTACTACTACTACCTACCTTGCCTTCGAGATTTTAGCCATTTTTTGACAGCATCGGAGGCTCGATTTCTGTTGTCTCAGTCACCATTTTGATAACTTCATTCCTCCAATATGGCCACCGGTAATTTTATGACGTCATCCGCACACACACTATTTTAAAAAAATTGAAGAAAGAAATCCATCGTGCTGCTTGCTTCGATTTAGGAATATAAAAAATGTTTTTAGTATTTAATATATAATGAGAATACCTTTTTTCGTTTTTAGACAACTTGACAAGTATCGCAGAAGAAATACCCAGCCAGGTTAAAACTTGGATGTCTTTGGGGTACGCCATTATAGTAATGTCGTCACTATTTGGCAATTCAATCATCATTCACATTATACAATCAAATAACGACATGAAGACAACCACAAATTATCTGATTTTGAATCAAGCATGTTCTGATTTAGCGATGACACTTACACAGTCAATCAATGCATTTTATCACATCTACCTTGGCGGTGAATGGTTTGGAGGACAATTTGGCCAAATCACCTGTGGGTCATACCTTGTTGTCATAACTGTTGCACCGTACTTTTCGGTTTGGATCCTTGTAACGATTGCTATTGACCGCTTTTATGCAGTCACTCGACCATTGCAACTGTCGCCCATCTCTCGACATTTGAAGAAAACCATTCTGTTCTTGTGGCTGTGGTGCTTTGCTTGTACAATAAATATCCTTGTTAACGGAGGCTTGAAAAAGGTCAAACAATCGTTTTACTGCGGTATAGGAAGTACCTTCAATCAATGGATAGCCTTTGGCATTATTGATGTTTCATTGAACATCATTCTGCCTTTTTTAGTAATAGTAATTTTATACACAATTGTATGTCTTAAATTGTGGTCACATCAGGTACCGGGAGAAGGAGCCAATCAGAATGAGCGACAAGCCGAAGCCATAAAAACGGCAAAAAAAGTGACCCGGATGATGATTGCTGTGGTGGTCTTATTTGTCCTGTGCTGGTTTCCATTCTTTATCATAGTTACCTTACAGACACTAATACTAGGTTCTGTACAAATAGGTATACGTTTAACTTTATTCGTAGGGTTGTTTACGATTTTGTATAGTGGACTTAATCCATATATTTATTTAACATTTAGTCACAAGTTTCGAATTCGTTGTAAAAACCTGATTGGTAATTTTGTTAGAAAAATCAGAATTTCAAATTTTCTTATTTCGCGATCTCAAAGCTTTGAGCTTCAGCACTGAATTGTAAGACTAGTTAATACAATACAATAACTTTATTTAAACACGGTAAAAATAATCATCAGGCATAAGAAAAATAATTAATAAACTACTAATACAAATAACAAACACTATAAAACTAGTTACTGTAAAAACAATACAAATAAAACTCTAATTCAGTTAGTTCATAAAAAATTGCCTGCTTTCTATGAATGCCGTGCAATACAAGGATTATCGTTCATTTTGAAAGAAATCACTGCAGCTGGATTTAAAAGAGGAGAGAGTTTGCGCTTGCAGCAGCTTAACAGGTAGACTATTCCACAGCACCGAACCTCTATAAGTAAAACTGTTTTTGACAAAGTTGGTTCGGGGCAGTGGAGTAGCTAACTTGCCCTCGGAGTTCCTAAGAGTACAATAAGGGATTTCACTTCGATGTTAACCCGGCAGCTAGTTACAATTCATATACGTCGAAAACTTATTGCAGGGCAATGTATGAAAAAACTGTTAATTAATTGTTTAAAAATATTTACGGGAAATTTCTTTAGGAGAAAAGGCCTTATGCATTCTGTTTGAGAAAAAGTTAACTTTTCAACCAATTTTTGAAACCAACTGACATAAATGAAGCCCTGCAGTAACTGTCACATTGCGAATAAAATGAACAGTAATTGAATTGAATGTTGTCTTTGATGGAATGAATGTCTTGACTTGAATGTACAGCCTTGTATGCATGCAGTCGAACCTCACCTGACGGACACCTCTAAAATACGGACAATAGCTCTTTATGACGGACAGTTGCCTATGTCCCGACAAAATTCTCACATATTTTCTTTAAAAAAGACCTCTATGTTTTAAGTCGTTATGATATTAAGGAATACGTTATTAATGTTAAAATGCTAGTGATGCTTCGATTAAGGAGGTACAACTGCACTTTCCTGGTATTTTCGGAGATGATCGCCATTTTCCTGCGAGCGGAAAATGATATTTTAACACTGGAAACTATTGTCTTAGTACATGCTGTAAATTGATCATTATTGATTTTCTCGCATACATTGCTTATGATATTTGCAAAGAATATGTTGCTTCATCTTGAATATTCATGTTTAACTTTTGTAATCAATTTCTTAATTCTCATGACCTGTATCCTATTAACTCCTGCAATCTCAACCATTCAAGCGAATAGTGAATTGAATTAGCAATTATTTGATACACAGTACACAGAACAACAGCTACAGAAGTATGTAAAGGGAACAGGTTAATTTTGGGAGATAGCACTCACAAACTTCAAAAAGGCCCACATCGCTAAAATTTTGCAGTGCATCCTCCCCCGAGCTTCGCGAGGTTCTGCGAGACACGTATTTCTAGTATTACTTTTTCACATGCAGCATTGCGTTGTAGTTCGTTTTGTTTTAAAACAGTGGTTCGTATACTTTATGTAGCTGAGAATTTTACAATATCATACACTGATAGACAGTATCTCAATGCTGTATATTGAAGGGGCTATGTCGCAAGGTGAGTCTGCGCAATGAGTTCCTGTCATGTGACGTCACCTGACGTCACACATGTCAAATTTCTATTGTTCCCCTCCCGGATCGCGGCAAGTTTTATCGCGCTTGCACTCGTCTCGAACCACGCGAGGTAAACAAACACACGATCGATTTCGCTTTTAAATTGCTCCCCAACTTCCGCCACTACTGGAAGACATCGAATGTTTCGAAGGTACGACTAACAAATCGCAGAAATAATTTAACAAAAAACTAGCCAAGTAAATACTCTAACTAATTTGTAAACTTGAGATCTATCCTTCCACGCAAGACGACGGGATGGAACGGATTGCAGCGAATTCGACAGTAATGGCGGCCAACTTGATAAAAAGCCACCGGATGTTTTTCAAGTTGTTAGTACCCAGTACTCACCCGCCATCCTCAATTTAGATGCAGTTAAAAGACGAGTGTGGGCCTGTTTTTAGTTACTGAACAAAAACTGTCAGTGGAGTCTTAAAAGTGACGTCATCGTGGTGACCTCTATAATACGGACACTTTGCTCTGTCCCTTCGGTGTTCGTATTAGAGAGGTTCAACCGTATATTGTTAATAAATCAATAAATAAGTAATTCTCATTTTTAAGCCGTGAATACGCGTATGCGTAATGAACGGGTTATCGGTAACGGAGACAGGTGTGCAAATGAGCACTCACTCACTCGCTCACTCCTTCCATCAGCTGTAAACTTAGTGACGTAATGCTTTGTTACGAATGCGTTTCGTAACAAGAACAGCGTGAATCCAGCGATAACAATAACTAATTTGTTGTAAACGAATATAAACAACAATTAATAGTTTCGCATTTGGAGTCTTAAATGCGACATAAAATCGATCTAAAAGGATTTTCTAATCGAGACGTGCGTTTTGATGCGTATCTACCTTTAAAAAACGAAATTTAGTCTTTATTGAGCATGCATGCCCATGTCGCGAGGCGACGAGGGCAATTTCTACAGCTTCTGAAAACACAAGTGATTTACTAGGGAACATGCGATTGTAATGTCACGAGGAAAAAATTATAGGGAAACCTGTCAGACTTTTCAAGAGTCATTCAGACTTGAACCGACCAGAAATGAAAATACTTTCTCGCAAACTGACAAGAAAAACTTATTTTCAACTCACTGTTGTGAAAATAAATTTCCAATATCAAAGATACATTTGGCTGTTATGAGTCTAGAAAACAGAACCTAATTTATCGATAAAATACACTTTACGATAAAAACAAAGCTAATTTTATTTAAGCGTACCTGTGTGTGAAGTTTTTGTCTCTTTACTATACTATCCATGATTCAGTGACGTGATGTAACTTAACAGGCTTTTGTGGCCATGAATTTCTTCAAGGTCTTCAACGTCGCAAACTGGCCTGCAGGCGCCTGGTTTAATCCAAGTTTTCACACAAATAATCGCTTCCTGTTTGCCGTAAAATGCTGTAATTCATCTATATATAGAATTCCTTTGTTACGTATCATCCGATTTCATTCCTTTATTAAAACAAAATCTTCGGCAAAACATGCGAGCGCTCAGTTTGTAAATTTTCTTCAAAATCCCGCCAAGCCAACTGAATGCGTGGTCATGCAACGAGAACGACGCGCTCAACCAATCGCGAATGAGAAATTTTGATGCTCGACCAATCAGGAGCGAGTAATTTTGCCCTCAAATAAGAAAAAATGCCCTCTTCATCAGCCAATCATCATTCAGTATTTTTTCCCTCTATATTATAAATGATGAAATGATGGTAAGATTTGATTTAAAAGAACTCTGAGATATCTTCTTGAAATTAGTTCCGTGGTGTGCCCATCTAATTTGGACACAAAATTCGTTAACAAGTATTGTTAAGCCCACTTAAGCACTGTTGAAAGCATGAATTCTGAAAGAACTTAAATTATATTGATAGGGACGATGACTTCTCAAGTAAGATGATTTAGAGTTTACTCATCACATTTGAGGGATGTAGTTGTGTTAGAAAGCAGCATGCAATTACTATTTTTTTTTTGTTTTCGTGGACTTCGACTGGGTTTTATTGACAAATATATGGTAACCATCTTAAATCAATCGTAACAAATTCCATAGAATTTACTTGACATGTTGGTTTCACATTTTTTCCTACATACACTGAATTTCTTGTTTTCCATAATTTTTAAATGACCGATCTTACTGCGAAAAGGTCTGATGTATTCGTTTTAGAAAAAAGTACGAAACTGCTTGATTTAAATCGGAAATTGGAACAGCTGAAGGCAGTTCATAAGTTTTCTACCAAGTTTTAAAAGGTCAACTTCATTTAAATGACCACTCCCAAGAAAAATGCCTTTTATAAATATTGTTATTAAAACAATAAATAAGTAATTACATTATATTTCATTTCGGAACTTCTATCTGTGACTTATGCGCAAATAATACTAAGGCTGACAGAACTAATCGTATTGCAAGGGACGATTAACCGTGACACGAAAGCCGATATCTCGTGCTTGAAACCTTGGTTGCTTAACTGTTGGAAAAAAGGTAGTTATACGCGATATACCTTTTTTTAATTTATTTACTCCATTTTTTAATATTACATACGTTTTTTTTAAGTTAACAAGATAAGAAAAAAATAGGGAAGGGCAAGATATAGGTAAACTAATTATAAGCCCTATAACTAAATTACATTTTTTTAATTTTTTTTTTGCTGTAAAAACTGATCGGTGATTTTGTTAAGAAAATCAGAATTCAAATTTTCTTACTTCGCGATCTCAAAACTTTGAGCTTCAGCAAATGTAAAATTCGTTAATCTGGCACTTACAACTTATACACTCAAGAGATGTTAGATCTCCGAGCTTCGGTAATGAAAATTCGTTAACTCTAAGGCTTATATAAAAGCCACCACGCTTGGGACACTTTGCATTTTTCCCATACTCCCCCACTCCATCTGAACAATGTTGAGTGTGACGGTCAGGAGTCAAACATGTCAGACACATCTTCTACAGTTTATGGATTTGATCATTGTTTGAAGGGTAGTGGGGGTAGTGTAAAAATCCTTGTAAAGCGATTTTGGAGAGCGTATATCATCGCTCATTTTCACATTATCACACAGAAAAGGTTATAAAAAGTAAAATTCCCGTAAGCTTTTTGGCGACGATTGTAGCTTAGTTTAGTACAATGCGAGATGTGCGGAGAAAACATTGGAAATCAACAAGACGAAATTAGTGTTTCATTTTCGTGGTTTCTAAAGATCTAGATCCACTGCAATAAAGAACAACTAATGAAAAAATAAGCCTAGAAAGATTATCCAGCTATGATTCAGTAAGTGCTCCCATTGGATCCATCAGGTGTTGCCATTGTGTTGCCAAGCGTTGGCTATTTACAAAGCGATCTCGTCCCCGGAGTCGCTTTCCTTTTGGCCAACGCCACGGATCACGGACTGGCCGATTCCGATTTGCCTTGATCATGCACAGAGTGCTCATTGTTGGCCAATCAGATGTGAGCGGAATAAACTATGGTCTGCACAGAACGACTTTCAAATTTGAACCGGTAAGAGTCCTTGATCCGTGGCGCTGTCCAAAAGGATCGCAGCTGTGGGGACGAGAATGATTGCAAAGAAGGCAGAAATCAATCTACTGAACCGAGAAGAGTTAAAACAGATAATTCTTAATTGCACGCTTTTTAACACAGCTTCATTCCAACAAAAAATAATGAGAAATGTCTTCTTCCTCGTAGGTTTACAATTCATAAACCTCTCAGACAACAAATTTCATAGAATTACTTGACATGTTGGTTTTCAAGTTTTTCCTACATACAATGAATTTGTGGTTTTCCACATTTTTCAAATGACGGATCTTACTGCTCAAAGGTCTAATGTATTCTTTTTAGAAAAAAGTAAAAGCTGTTTACTTTTAATCGGAAATTGGAACAGGTGAAGGCAAAACCAACCGACCTGAATGAAACCCAGTAACTGTCACACTGCCGGAATAAACTAAACCGTGATTGAATTTGTCTTGAATGGAGAATCTTTTATAATAATGTTGTTAAATCAATAAATAAGTAATTTCATTTTTTATTTCATTTCGGAACATATATCAATGACTTGCAGGGCACAAATAATACCAAGGCTGGATCAATAACGAATTGACGGTAAGTTTTGATTTAATTAGTTCCGTGATATACCCTGTTATATTTCTTGTTGTTGTTGTTGTTGTTGTTGTTGTTTCGCTCTTCTCTTTTAAGAATACGGTTAGTAGATTAACATCTCTTCGCGTTTTCGCTCGAGTGTTTTGTTTTCCTGCTCTTGAATGTATTCTTCAATTGGTTTGTCCAAGGACATAAATCCGGAACTTTCACTCATCTCTTGAGTTTTGAATAAAGGATTAAAAGTTCAAGCAAATATATTTTTGTGAATGAAAACGCTAGCGCCAGCGACAGTACAAGCGCCTTTGAAAATATTAATATGTTTTGGGGTTAGTTTCTAGAGAAACTGTGGTGCTGCGTCGGTGAGGGTGAAGCACAAGAATTTGGTTTTATTGACTGAGTCGATAAGGTAAATTAGCCACCGTAATCGAATTTCTCGAATCTTTTTACGGTGGCTAATTTACCTTATCGACTCAGTCGATAAAACCAAATTCTTGATATGTTTTGACAGGTGCTTTGTGATTGGACGAAACGCTTTTCTCACGTGTGAGAAAGTCGTTTCGCCATTCTGATTGGCTGGGAAAATTCCCGAACGGGGTTTTCACGCGCGAAATTCTATCAGAAAATCTCAGTATGTATAAAATAAAATAATGAACTTCATATCAGAAAGCTTTCTGTTCCTATAGCATCCATGGCATCTTAAGGTAAAACAAAAACGTGAAGAATTGCAGTTTTTTTTTAATCATGTAATAGGATTGATTTAGAATGACATGTGAGTTCATATTCACGTTCACGCATAGTGGGCCATTTTCTTTTCATTTTCTAGAGACGTTAAATATATGAATTCAATGTTTTTGGTTTTTTAATATTCTATTTGAGTCGTAGGCTTTCAAAACAGTGAAAGCAATGAAAAAAGCATGTGGTAATAGCACATTACTAATTATTTCTTCATGCCTTTCCCGTGATTATATGGACAGATCAACAAACAGAGCGAGATGAACTTGATGGATATGACAAATAGAGATATACGAGGCTCTATTATTAATAGAGGCGAAAAATGCACCAGTCGTTGCTTCTAATTTATGTGAAATTTCGTTTGTCATGTAAATTAAACGAAACTGGTTCAGCAACCGAATGTTTTAAAACTTACTGAAGATATCAAAGTACCCAGCGCTTATACTGAGAACAGCTGTGGTGTACACTCTCCCTCATCAGAATCAGGTGAACTTACAACTTAACAAGACTATAGTACTACACTGCTTAAATAGCTATAGACTTTGTTACTGAGGCACCTTTTAGCTATGATTCCTTTATGACAACGTTTCGTACTCTCTAGAAAACATACCGATTGTGGCCGGAATAGAATAAGTTCGGCATATAAATTAAATATCACATTTTCTTTTCCGTTTCAAGTCAGAACAAAAACAGAATGAAAAAGTCGAACGTTTTTAATACCCTTTTTAAAAAGAAACCTTCATGATAGTGTACTGGTTCATTTTCATAGAAGTTTCTGTGTATTCGAGTTAAATTTATATTTTATTAAAAGCTAAATATTAAGTCAAACGCTGGCTGTAGTTGTGACTGTTTCGTTCTCTTAAAGAAAAGGATTTTTTTTTAAATTAAATTCGCAGTCTTCAATAAATATTTGATAACCCTACCATCTGTCAATATGACAATCACGTTCTTCATAACAACCTTTTTCCCCTATATTTCCCAGAAGTATTCCATGGTTTCTTGATAAAACAAAAACGAGAAAATTTGCTGTTTTTTTAAATCGTGCAACAGTAAGTCCTTCAGTAACACGCAAGTTAATTTCAAGTTCACACATAATGGGCGATTTTATTTTTTCCCTTATTTCCTAGAGATGTTAAACATATGAAATCATAATGATTGTGTTTAGGTTTTTTAATACTTTTTGAGAAAGCAATCAAAAATAGCATGTAGTAATAACCCATTTCTAACTATTTCTTCGTTCCTTTGCCATGATTAAATGAACAGATCAACAAACACAGCGAGATGAACTTGACGGATCTAACAAATAGAGGTATGAGGCTCTATTATTAAAAGAGGTATTGAAGAACACGTTATTTCAGCTGCAGTTTTGTCTTTGAGGAACTTGTCAAACCTGTTTTTCTGGCATAAATATCGAAAATATATATTTTTCGACTTACTCGGAGACTCAATAGCAGATAATTGGACAAACGGGTTCTTCTAAATCTTCTTCAAAGCATAATTTAGCGAGCTTTATCAAATTTTCATCTTGATTATGTTCCATAAGAGAGCGGCATCAACTTCGTTGTTATTCTTGTATTCATTGGCTACAACGTTCGTTAATTATTTCCTTGATCAAGTGTCCAGCAGAAACATGAGAGAAATCAGGGAGCCAGCGGCTCAACAATCTCCATCTGAGCCGTTGTTTGTGTCGTCACGCAAAGCTCTTCCTCGCTTGCTAGGATGTCTGGCACATTAACTGGAAGCCGCCGGTCCCTTTTTCGCGCGAAAACGTACATTATTTTCATTTTGCAGATACATGATTCGACATGATTGTTTCGCTGAATTTACCGCAAACACACTGTGAAAGTCGCAATGCAGTCCACTTTCTATCGCTGAGATGGAATTGAAATGAATTAATTTTAGTTGTTGTATTCTAAAGAATACAAAATTGAAATGGTGATAGTAATGTTTTTCGAATGTAAAAAGCTATTTGTCGCATTTGTAGATTTCAGTTAAAACGAGCACATTTCTAGCGGAGGGTATGTATTGCGCAATTTGTCCTTTTGTAATGAAAAGATGCTCGGCGGTCATTGGTGGCCATACTGTCCTTCATTTCTGCCCGTGGGAGGTTTCCAGCTTGCAGAAACCTGGTCCTCTCCTGGGACTTGTGTCATTGGCCAGATAAAGTGTTATGAGGAAATAATTAGTTTCCACCCGAAAAATTATCTGCATTTATAACAGCTGTATCCAAGTCTAAACGACAATGTATGTTCGATTTGGTTCTCCTGCAGGAGAAACTCTTAGAGTCAGGATCGAGAACACGCCAAATATATATTAGATAATTTTAGAATTTCAATTTTAATGCTTTAATTGTTTCTGATCACTGAAAAAGCTCCGTTTTAGCTTGCAGCTATGGTGTGCCTAAAGAATACCGTTTAGAGGGACGTCGGACACCTTATTAAGACTTATATAACGTAATGTCGACACTTAGAATTTTATTTTCAATAAATTTTAAGTGTAAAAAAGAAAATCTAAAATCCCCCACTCAGGATTGAACCTGCGATCTCAGCTAGGCTTAGGCATAGATAGCCTACCGTACCACTGTACCACTGTACCACCTAGCTTCTCGGGCTGTTCAGGCCTAAATTTAACTATATAAACTGCTACCCATAACATCAACTGAAAGCTAACCAGTTACTCCGTTATATAAGTTTCAATAAGGTGTCCGACGTCCTTCTGAACGGTATTCTTTAGGCTTAACCTGCAGCTATAGTGTTTGTGCACTCACGTGACCCTTGAGTTACTGTCCGCCATGTTGGAGGACCACTTTAATGGGTTTTCCTTGTGTTTACCTTCCTTGGAGAGGCAGCGCAAGCGCTTTTAAAATAATAAATCGCGTTTCGCTTAACGTTGTGAATTAAAATCGTTAAGGTAGTTAATTTACAGTCTGTGCTTTTTTGTTTGCCAATTGTGGTAGTTTAAATCCCAAAACCCTTTTATTTTTCGATTCTTAGGGCCGTATTTGTTTCGATCACTTCAATTTGCCGCCCGATAGTTTTAAAACTTGAAACATTATCACAAGAGATGAAAATTAGCCAGACTTTTAAAAATCGGTTTTACTTTCGCAACTTCTTGTCGCGATACCTACGAATTTCAGGCCGACAAATCGTAGAATCTGTCTTATAGCACGCGTCTGTTTTTTAAATACATAATACAATTTGTCGCCGCCAGTTTGTCGGTTCCTTGATTGCACGCTACAATTTCTCTGCACGAAATTTTGTTTCGTGGTTTCTGTGAAAAAAAATTGAGTCGATCCCCGGGTGCTTACCATTCAGCCGGGAAATTCCGATTGGAACTATGGTAAAGGTAAGGTAGAGTCGCACTCGAGCCACAAATGACCCACACGGGTGGAGCTTAACCCGGTTTCTGTTAGCATGAAGCAACTACATGGGATGGGATGGGATGGGATGCTAGTCCATCGCAGGGTTACCCCCAGCATTTTATCGCCGGTACCCATTTATAGACCTGGGTGGAGAGAGACAGTGTGGAGTAAAGTTTCTTGTCTAAGGAAACAACACGACGGCAGAGACCAGGCTTCGAACCACCGACCTTCAGGTTGAAAGTCCGACGCGCTAACCACATGACCACCGTGCCGCCCACTATATAGTGAACAAAAATGTCAGCGATTAAACTAACGTGTGAATTAGTCATTTTGTTCAATTGTTGGTTATGGAAACAAAAGTAACAAGTTTCCGAATCTAGCATGTTTGTGTTCGTATTAAAAGTTTTAACAAACAAACAAGAACAAACGAAAAGGTCAACACTTGTCCGTTTGTATAAAAATAATATCCACCACAAAGTAAGAAAGTAAATCCATCGATTCGACGATTGGAATGCTATCCTCACTCAATTTTTTGACTGGGATGAGAAGCGGATCGATTCCAATCCCAGAACGATTTTAAGATATCCACACTTTACACTTAAATAAAGTTTACTACTACTACTACTACTACTACTACCACTACCACTACCACTACCACTACCACTACCACTACCACTACCACTACCACTACCACTACCACTACCACTTCCACTACCACTACCACTACCACTACCACTACCACTACCACTACCACTACCACTACCACTACCACTACCACTACCTCTACCACTACCACTACCACTACCACTACCACTACCACTACCACTACCACTACCACTACCACTACCACTACCACTACCACCACCACCACCACCACCACTACCATTACCACTACCACTACCACTACTACTACTACTACCAATACCACTACCACTACCACTACCACTACCACTACCACTACCACTTCCACTACCACTACCACTACCACTACCTCTACCACTACCACTACCACTACCACTACCACTACCACTACCACTACCACTACCACTACCACCACCACCACCACTACCACTACCATTACCACTACCACTACCACTACTACTACTACTACCAATACCACTACCACTACCACTACCACTACCACTACCACTACCACTACCACTACCACTACCACTACCACTACCTCTACAACTACCACTACCACTTCTACTACCACTACCACTACCACTACCACTACCACTACCACCACCACCACCACTACCACTACCACTAACACTACCACCACCACCACCACCACCACCACTACTACCACTACCACTACCACTACCACTACTACTACTACTACTACTACTACTACTACTACTACTACTACTACTACTACTACTACTACTACTACCTACCTACCTACCTTGCCTTCGAGATTTTAGCCATTTTTTGACAGCATCGGAGGCTCGATTTCTGTTGTCTCAGTCACCATTTTGATTACTTCATTCCTCCAACATGGCCGCCGGTAATTTTGTGACGTCATCCGCACACACACTATTTTAAAAAAACTGAAGAAAGAAATCCATCGTGCTGCTTGCTTCGATTTAGGAATATAAAAAATGTTTTTAGTATTTAATATATAATGAGAATACCTTTTTTCGTTTTTAGACAACTTGACAAGTATCGCAGAAGAAATACCCAGCCAGGTTAAAACTTGGATGTCTTTGGGGTACGCCATTATAGTAATGTCGTCACTATTTAGCAATTCAATCATCATTCACATTATACAATCAAATAACGACATGAAGACAACCACAAATTATCTGATTTTGAATCAAACATGTTCTGATTTAGCGATGACACTTACACAGTCAATCAATGCATTTCATCACATCTACCTTGGCGGTGAATGGTTTGGAGGACAATTTGGCCAAATAACCTGTGGGTCATACCTTGTTGTCATAACTGTTGCACCGTACTTTTCGGTTTGGATCCTTGTAACGATTGCTGTTGACCGCTTTTATGCAGTCACTCGACCATATCAACTGTCGCCAATCTCTCGACATTTGAAGAAAACCATTCTGTTCTTGTGGCTGTGGTGCTTTGCTTGTACAATAAATATCCTTGTTAACGGAGGCTTGGAAAAGGTCAAACAGTCGTTTTACTGCAGTATAGGAAGTACCTTCAATCAATGGACAGCTTTTGACATTATTGATGTTTCATTGAACATCATTCTGCCTTTTTTAGTAATAGTAATTTTATACACAATTGTATGTCTTAAATTGTGGTCACATCAGGTACCGGGAGAAGGAGCCAATCAGAATGAGCGACAAGCCGAAGCCATAAAAACAGCAAAAAAAGTGACCCGGATGATGATTGCTGTGATGGTCTTATTTGTCCTGTGCTGGTTTCCATTCTTTATCATAGTTACTTTACAGACACTAATAGGTTCTGTACAAATAAGTATACGTTTTATTTTATTCATAGGGTTGTTAACGATTTCGTATAGTGGACTTAATCCATATATTTATTTAACATTTAGTCACAAATTTCGAATTCATGGTAAAAAACTGATCGGTAATTTTGTTAGAAAAATCAGAATTTCAAATTTTCTTATTTCGCGATCTCAAAGCTTTGAGCTTCAGCACTGAATTGTAAGACTAGTTAATACAATACAGTAACTTTACTTAAACACGGTAAAAAGAATCATCAGGCATAAGAAAAATAATTAATAAACTACTAATGCAAGTAACAAACAATATAAAACTAGTAAAAAACAATAAAAATAAAACTCTAATTCAGTTAGTTCATAAAAAGATTGCCTGCTTTCCATGAATGCCGTGCAATACAAGGATTATCGTTTATTTTGAAAGAAATCACTGACGCTGGATTTAAAAGAGGAGAGAGTTTGCGCTTGCCGCAGCTCAACAGGTAGACTATTCCACAGCACCGAACTTCTATAAGTAAAACTGTTTTTGACAAAGTTGGTTCGGGGCAGTGGAGTAGCTAACTTGCTCTCGGAGTTCCTAAGAGTATAATTAGGGATTTCACTTCGATATGTAAACATATGTTAACCCGGCAGCTAGTTACAATTCATATACGTCGAAAACTTATTGCAGGGGCAATGTATGAAAAAACTGTTAATTAATTGTTTAAAAATATTTACGGGAAATTTCTTTAGGAGAAAAGGCCTTATGCATTCTGTTTGAGAAAAAGTTAACTTTTCAACCAATTTTTGAAACCAACTGACATAAATGAAGTCTGTAGTAACTGTCACATTGCGAATAAAATGAACAGTAATTGAATTGAATGTTGTCTTTGATGGAATGAATGTCTTGACTTGAATGTACAGCCTTGCATGCAGTCGAATCTCACCTGACGGACACCTCTAAAATACGGACCATAGCTCTTTATGACGGACAGTTGCCTATGTCCCGACAAAATTCTCACATATTTTCTTAAAAAAAAAGACCTCTATAATACGGACCCTCTCTAATACGGACAACGGACACTGAAATCTCGGCTCCAAAGAGCAAATTCTCGGCTCCAAAGAGCAAATTCATATAAACTTAACCTCTTTATTACGGACACTCCGGTGATCAGGTGACGATAGTTTGAGTAAGTAATACTATGTCCTGCTTGTGGTTACAAACATATATCGAAAGACGTTTTCAGAATTGTACCCTAAATTACTTTTTCGCATGCAGCATTGCGTTGTAGTTCGTTTTGTTTTAAAACAGTGATTCGTATACTTTATGTAGCTGAGAATTTTACAATATAATACACTAATGATAGACAGTATCTCAATACTGTTTATTAAAGGGGCTATGTCGCAAGGTGAGTCTGCGCAACGAGTTCCTGTCATGTGACGTCACCTGACGTCACACATGTCAAATTTCTATTGTTTCCCTCCCGGATCGCGGTATGTTTTATCGCGCTTGCACTCGTCTCGAACCACGCGAGGTAAACAAACACACGATCGATTTCGCTTTTAAATTGCTCCCCAACTTCCGCCACTACTGGAAGACATCGAATTTTTCGAAGGTACGACTAACAAATCGCAGAAATAATTTAACAAAAATCTAGCCAAGTAAATACTCTAACTAATTTGTAAACTTGAGATCTATCCTTCCACGCAATACGACGGGATGGAACGGATTTCAGCGAATTCGACAGTAATGGCCGCCAACTTGATAAAAAGCCACCGGACGTTTTTCAAGTTGTTAGTACCCAGTACTCACCCGCCATCTTCGCGACATAGCCCCTTTAATCAATTTAGATGCAGTTAAAAGACGAGTGTGGGCCTGTTTTTAGTTACTGAACAAAAACTGTCAGTGGAGTCTTAAAAGTGACGTCATCGGGGTGACCTCTATAATACGGACACTTTGCTCTGTCCCTTCGGTGTCCGTATTAGAAAGGTTCAACTGTATATTGTTAATAAATCAATAAATAAGTAATTCTCATTTTTAAGCCGTGAATACGCGCATGCGTAATGAACGGGTTATCGGTAACGGAGACAGGTGTGCAAATGAGCATTCACTCACTCGCTCACTCACTCACTCGCTCACTCCTTCCATCAGCTGTAAACTTAGTGACGAAATACTTTGTTACGAATGCGTTTCGTAAAAAGAACAGCGTGAATCCAGCGATAACAATAACTAATTTGTTATAAACGAATATAAACAACAATTAATAGTTTCGCATTGGAGTCTTAAATGCGACATAAAATCGATCTAAAAGGATTTTCTAAACGAGACTTGCTTTTTGATGCGTATCTTCCTTTAAAAAAACGAAATTTAGTCTTTACTGTAGTATTTAATATATAATGAGAATACCGGTTTTTTTTTTTTTTCATTTTTAGACAACTTGACAAGTAACGCAGAAGAAATACCCAGCCAGGTTAAAACTTGGATGTCTTTGGGGTACGCCATTATAGTAATGACGTCACTATTTGGCAATTCAATCATCATTCACATTATACAATCAAATAACGACATGAAGACAACCACAAATTATCTGATTTTGAATCAAACATGTTCTGATTTAGCGATGACACTTACACAGTCAATCAATGCATTTCATCACATCTACCTTGGCGGTGAATGGTTTGGAGGACAATTTGGCCAAATAACCTGTGGGTCATACCTTGTTGTCATAACTGTTGCACCGTACTTTTCGGTTTGGATCCTTGTAACGATTGCTATTGACCGCTTTTATGCAGTCACTCGACCATTGCAACTGTCGCCCATCTCTCGACATTTGAAGAAAACCATTCTGTTCTTGTGGCTGTGGTGCTTTGCTTGTACAATAAATATCCTTGTTAACGGAGGCTTGGAAAAGGTCAAACAGTCGTTTTACTGCAGTCTAGGAAGTACCTTCAATCAATGGACAGCTTTTGACATTATTGATGTTTCATTGAACATCATTCTGCCTTTTTTAGTAATAGTAATTTTATACACAATTGTATGTCTTAAATTGTGGTCACATCAGGTACCGGGAGAAGGAGCCAATCAGAATGAGCGACAAGCCGAAGCCATAAAAACAGCAAAAAAAGTGACCCGGATGATGATTGCTGTGATGGTCTTATTTGTCCTGTGCTGGTTTCCATTCTTTATCATAGTTACTTTAAAGACACTAATAGGTTCTGTACAAATAAGTGTACGTTTTATTTTATTCATAGGGTTGTTAACGATTTCGTATAGTGGACTTAATCCATATATTTATTTAACATTTAGTCACAAATTTCGAATTCGTTGTAAAAAACTGATCGGTAATTTTGTTAGAAAAATCAGAATTTCAAATTTTCTTATTTCGCGATCTCAAAGCTTTGAGCTTCAGCACTGAATTGTAAGACTAGTTAATACAATACAGTAACTTTACTTAAACACGGTAAAAAGAATCATCAGGCATAAGAAAAATAATTAATAAACTACTAATGCAAGTAACAAACAATATAAAACTAGTAAAAAACAATAAAAATAAAACTCTAATTCAGTTAGTTCATAAAAAGATTGCCTGCTTTCTATGAATGCCGTGCAATACAAGGATTATCGTTCATTTTGAAAGAAATCACTGACGCTGGATTTAAAAAAGGAGATATTTTGCGCTTGCCGCAGCTCAACAGGTAGACTATTCCACAGCACCGAACCTCTATAAGTAAAACTGTTTTTGACAAAGTTGGTTCGGGGCAGTGGAGTAGCTAACTTGCTCTCGGAGTTCCTAAGAGTATAATTAGGGATTTCACTTCGATATGTAAACATATGTTAACCCGGCAGCTAGTTATTACAATTCATATACGTCGAAAACTTATTGCAGGGGCAATGTATGAAAAAACTGTTAATTAATTGTTTAAAAATATTTACGGGAAATTTCTTTAGGAGAAAAGGCCTTATGCATTCTGTTTGAGAAAAAGTTAACTTTTCAACCAATTTTTGAAACCAACTGACATAAATGAAGTCTGTAGTAACTGTCACATTGCGAATAAAATGAACAGTAATTGAATTGAATGTTGTCTTTGATGGAATGAATGTCTTGACTTGAATGTACAGCCTTGCATGCAGTCGAATCTCACCTGACGGACACCTCTAAAATACGGACCATAGCTCTTTATGACGGACAGTTGCCTATGTCCCGACAAAATTCTCACATATTTTCTTAAAAAAAAAGACCTCTATAATACGGACCCTCTCTAATACGGACAACGGACACTGAAATCTCGGCTCCAAAGAGCAAATTCTCGGCTCCAAAGAGCAAATTCATATAAACTTAACCTCTTTATTACGGACACTCCGGTGATCAGGTGACGATAGTTTGAGTAAGTAATACTATGTCCTGCTTGTGGTTACAAACATATATCGAAAGACGTTTTCAGAATTGTACCCTAAATTACTTTTTCGCATGCAGCATTGCGTTGTAGTTCGTTTTGTTTTAAAACAGTGATTCGTATACTTTATGTAGCTGAGAATTTTACAATATAATACACTAATGATAGACAGTATCTCAATACTGTTTATTAAAGGGGCTATGTCGCAAGGTGAGTCTGCGCAACGAGTTCCTGTCATGTGACGTCACCTGACGTCACACATGTCAAATTTCTATTGTTTCCCTCCCGGATCGCGGTATGTTTTATCGCGCTTGCACTCGTCTCGAACCACGCGAGGTAAACAAACACACGATCGATTTCGCTTTTAAATTGCTCCCCAACTTCCGCCACTACTGGAAGACATCGAATTTTTCGAAGGTACGACTAACAAATCGCAGAAATAATTTAACAAAAATCTAGCCAAGTAAATACTCTAACTAATTTGTAAACTTGAGATCTATCCTTCCACGCAATACGACGGGATGGAACGGATTTCAGCGAATTCGACAGTAATGGCCGCCAACTTGATAAAAAGCCACCGGACGTTTTTCAAGTTGTTAGTACCCAGTACTCACCCGCCATCTTCGCGACATAGCCCCTTTAATCAATTTAGATGCAGTTAAAAGACGAGTGTGGGCCTGTTTTTAGTTACTGAACAAAAACTGTCAGTGGAGTCTTAAAAGTGACGTCATCGGGGTGACCTCTATAATACGGACACTTTGCTCTGTCCCTTCGGTGTCCGTATTAGAAAGGTTCAACTGTATATTGTTAATAAATCAATAAATAAGTAATTCTCATTTTTAAGCCGTGAATACGCGCATGCGTAATGAACGGGTTATCGGTAACGGAGACAGGTGTGCAAATGAGCATTCACTCACTCGCTCACTCACTCACTCGCTCACTCCTTCCATCAGCTGTAAACTTAGTGACGAAATACTTTGTTACGAATGCGTTTCGTAAAAAGAACAGCGTGAATCCAGCGATAACAATAACTAATTTGTTATAAACGAATATAAACAACAATTAATAGTTTCGCATTGGAGTCTTAAATGCGACATAAAATCGATCTAAAAGGATTTTCTAAACGAGACTTGCTTTTTGATGCGTATCTTCCTTTAAAAAAACGAAATTTAGTCTTTACTGTAGTATTTAATATATAATGAGAATACCGGTTTTTTTTTTTTTTTTCATTTTTAGACAACTTGACAAGTAACGCCGAAGAAATACCCAGCCAGGTTAAAACTTGGATGTCTTTGGGGTACGCCATTATAGTAATGACGTCACTATTTGGCAATTCAATCATCATTCACATTATACAATCAAATAACGACATGAAGACAACCACAAATTATCTGATTTTGAATCAAACATGTTCTGATTTAGCGATGACACTTACACAGTCAATCAATGCATTTCATCACATCTACCTTGGCGGTGAATGGTTTGGAGGACAATTTGGCCAAATAACCTGTGGGTCATACCTTGTTGTCATAACTGTTGCACCGTACTTTTCGGTTTGGATCCTTGTAACGATTGCTATTGACCGCTTTTATGCAGTCACTCGACCATTGCAACTGTCGCCCATCTCTCGACATTTGAAGAAAACCATTCTGTTCTTGTGGCTGTGGTGCTTTGCTTGTACAATAAATATCCTTGTTAACGGAGGCTTGGAAAAGGTCAAACAGTCGTTTTACTGCAGTCTAGGAAGTACCTTCAATCAATGGACAGCTTTTGACATTATTGATGTTTCATTGAACATCATTCTGCCTTTTTTAGTAATAGTAATTTTATACACAATTGTATGTCTTAAATTGTGGTCACATCAGGTACCGGGAGAAGGAGCCAATCAGAATGAGCGACAAGCCGAAGCCATAAAAACAGCAAAAAAAGTGACCCGGATGATGATTGCTGTGATGGTCTTATTTGTCCTGTGCTGGTTTCCATTCTTTATCATAGTTACTTTAAAGACACTAATAGGTTCTGTACAAATAAGTGTACGTTTTATTTTATTCATAGGGTTGTTAACGATTTCGTATAGTGGACTTAATCCATATATTTATTTAACATTTAGTCACAAATTTCGAATTCGTTGTAAAAAACTGATCGGTAATTTTGTTAGAAAAATCAGAATTTCAAATTTTCTTATTTCGCGATCTCAAAGCTTTGAGCTTCAGCACTGAATTGTAAGACTAGTTAATACAATACAGTAACTTTACTTAAACACGGTAAAAAGAATCATCAGGCATAAGAAAAATAATTAATAAACTACTAATGCAAGTAACAAACAATATAAAACTAGTAAAAAACAATAAAAATAAAACTCTAATTCAGTTAGTTCATAAAAAGATTGCCTGCTTTCTATGAATGCCGTGCAATACAAGGATTATCGTTCATTTTGAAAGAAATCACTGACGCTGGATTTAAAAAAGGAGATATTTTGCGCTTGCCGCAGCTCAACAGGTAGACTATTCCACAGCACCGAACCTCTATAAGTAAAACTGTTTTTGACAAAGTTGGTTCGGGGCAGTGGAGTAGCTAACTTGCTCTCGGAGTTCCTAAGAGTATAATTAGGGATTTCACTTCGATATGTAAACATATGTTAACCCGGCAGCTAGTTATTACAATTCATATACGTCGAAAACTTATTGCAGGGGCAATGTATGAAAAAACTGTTAATTAATTGTTTAAAAATATTTACGGGAAATTTCTTTAGGAGAAAAGGCCTTATGCATTCTGTTTGAGAAAAAGTTAACTTTTCAACCAATTTTTGAAACCAACTGACATAAATGAAGCCCTGTAGTAACTGTCACATTGCGAATAAAATGAACAGTAATTGAATTGAATGTTGTCTTTGATGGAATGAATGTCTTGACTTGAATGTACAGCCTTGCATGCAGTCGAATCTCACCTGACGGACACCTCTAAAATACGGACTATAGCTCTTTATGACGGACAGTTGCCTATGTCCCGACAAAATTCTCACATATTTTCTTAAAAAAAAAGACCTCTATAATACGGACCCTCTCTAATACGGACAACGGACACTGAAATCTCGGCTCTAAAGAGCACATTCATATAAACTTAACCTCTTTATTACGGACACTCCGGTGATCAGGTGACGATAGTTTGAGTAAGTAATACTATGTCCTGCTTGTGGTTACAAACATATATCGAAAGACGTTTTCAGAATTGTACCCTATATTACATTTTCGCATGCAGCATTGCGTTGTAGTTCGTTTTGTTTTAAAACAGTGATTCGTATACTTTATGTAGCTGAGAATTTTACAATAAAATACACTAATGATAGACAGTATCTCAATACTGTATATTAAAGGGGCTATGTCGCAAGGTGAGTCTGCGCAACGAGTTCCTGTCATGTGACGTCACCTGACGTCACACATGTCAAATTTCTATTGTTTCCCTCCCGGATTGCGGTATGTTTTATCGCGCTTGCACTCGTCTCGAACCACGCGAGGTAAACAAACACACGATCGGTTTCGCTTTTAAATTGCTCCCCAACTTCCGCCACTACTGGAAGACATCGAATTTTTCGAAGGTACGACTAACAAATCGCAGAAATAATTTAACAAAAATCTAGCCAAGTAAATACTCTAACTAATTTGTAAACTTGAGATCTATCCTTCCACGCAATACGACGGGATGGAACGGATTGCAGCGAATTCGACAGTAATGGCCGCCAACTTGATAAAAAGCCACCGGATGTTTATCAAGTTGTTAGTTCCCAGTACTCACCCGCCATCCTCAATTTAGATGCAGTTAAAAGACGAGTGTGGGCCTGTTTTTAGTTACTGAACAAAAACTGTCAGTGGAGTCTTAAAAGTGACGTCATCGTGGTGACCTCTATAATACGGACACTTTGCTCTGTCCCTTCGGTGTTCGTATTAGAGAGGTTCAACCGTATATTGTTAATAAATCAATAAATAAGTAATTCTCATTTTTAAGCCGTGAATACGCGCATGCGTTATGAACGGGTTATCGGTAACGGAGACAGGTGTGCAAATGAGCACTCACTCGCTCACTCCTTCCATCAGCTGTAAACTTAGTGACGTAATGCTTTGTTACGAATGCGTTTCGTAACAAGAACAGCGTGAATCCAGCGATAACAATAACTAATTTGTTGTAAACGAATATAAACAACAATTAATAGTTTCGCATTTGGAGTCTTAAATGCGACATAAAACGATCTAAAAGGATTTTCTAATCGAGACGTGCGTTTTGATGCGTATCTACCTTTAAAAAACGAAATTTAGCCTTTATTGAGCATGCATGCCCATGTCGCGAAGCGACGAGGGCAATTTCTACAGCTTCTGAAAACACAAGTGATATTAATCCTTAATTTACTAGGGAACATGCGATTGTAATGTCACGAGGGAAAAATTATAGGGAAACCTGTCAGACTTTTCAAGAGTCATTCAGACTTGAACCGACCAGAAATGAAAATACTTTCTCGCAAACTGACAAGAAAAACTTATTTTCAACTCACTGTTGTGAAAATAAATTTCCAATATCAAAGATACATTTGGCTGTTATGAGTCTAGAAAACAAAACCTAATTTATCGATAAAATACACTTTACGACAAAAACAAAGCTAATTTTATTTAAGCGTACCTGTGTGTGAAGTTTTTGTCTCTTTACCATACTATCCATGATTCAGTGAAGTGATGTAACTTAACAGGCTTTTGTGGCCATGAATTTCTTCAAGGTCTTCAACGTCGCAAACTGGCCTGCAGGCGCCTGGTTTAATCCAAGTTTTCGCACAAATAATCGCTTCCTGTTTGCCGTAAAATGCTGTAATTCATCTATAGAATGCCTTTGTTACGTATCATCCGATTTCATTCCTTTTTTAAAACAAAATCTCCGGCAAAACATGCGAGCGCTCCTTTTGTAAATTTTCTTCAAAATCCCGCCAAGCCAACTGAATGCGTGGTCATGCAACGAGAACGACGCTCTCAACCAATCGCGAATGAGAAATTTTGATGCTCGACCAATCAGGAGCGAGTAATTTTGCCCTCAAATAATAAAAAATGCCCTCTTCATCAGCCAATCATCATTCAGTATTTTTTCCCTCTATATTATAAATGATGAAATGATGGTAAGATTTGATTGAAAAGAACTCTGAGATATCTTCTTGAAATTAGTTCCGTGGTGTGCCCATCTAATTTGGACACGAAATTCGTTAACAAGTATTGTTAAGCCCACTTACTGGGCCTTTCAATAACATGCGGAATTTGCAAATCAAATCTCCACCAACAGTTGCGTTATTCCCTGCCGTCAATCATAATTAATACGAAAGCCAACGGACCATGTAAAAAACAAACAAACAAAATGGATCGAAATCTACCAATCATAATGCACGGACGTGACCTTTTGAACTCATTGAAGTGAAGTTCTGTTTCCTTGAGAGGTACTGAGCTAAGATTATCATGATTGACGGCAGTGTAAAACGCAACTGTTGGTGAAAATTTGAATTTCAAATACCGCATGTTATTGAAAGGCGCAGTAAGCACTGTTGAAAGCATGAATTCTGAAAGAACTTTTAAGTTCTTTCAGAATTCAAAAATATAATTCTAAATATAATATAATTCAATATAATTTAAAAATTATATTGATAGGGACGATGACTTCTTAAGTAAGATGATTTAGAGTTTACTCATCACATTTGGGGGATGTAGTTGTGTTAGAAAGCAGCATGCAATTACTATTTTTTTTTTGTTTTCGTGGACTTCGACTGGGTTTTATTGACAAATATATGGTAACCATCTTAAATCAATCGTAACAAATTCCATAGAATTTATAATTACTTGACATGTTGGTTTCCCATTTTTTCCTACATACACTGAATTTCTTGTTTTCCATAATTTTTAAATGACCGATCTTACTGCGAAAAGGTCTGATGTATTCGTTTTAGAAAAAAGTACGAAACTGCTTGATTTAAATCGGAAATTGGAACAGCTGAAGGCAGTTCATAAGTTTTCTACCAAGTTTTAAAAGGTCAACTTCATTTAAATGACAACTCCCAAGCCAAATGCCTGTTATAAATATTGTTATTAAAACAATAAATAAGTAATTACATTATATTTCATTTCGGAACTTCTATTTGTGACTTATGCACAAATAATACTAAGGCTGACCGAACTAATCGTGTTGCAAGGGACGATTAACCGTGACACAAAAGCCGATATCTCGTGCTTGAAACCTTGGTTGCTTAACTGTTGAAAAAAAAAGGTAGTTATACGCGATATACCTTTTTTTTAATTTATTTACTCCATTTTTTAATATTACATACGTTTTTTTTAAGTTAACAAGATAAGAAAAAAATAGGGAAGGGCAAGATATCGGTAAACTAATTATAAGCCCTATAACTAAATTACATTTTTAAATTTTTTTTTGCTGTAAAAACTGATCGGTGATTTTGTTAAGAAAATCAGAATTTCAAATTTTCTTATACTTCGCGATCTCAAAACTTTGAGCTTCAGCAAATGTAAAATTCGTTAATCTGGCACTTACAACTTATACACTCAAGAGATGTTAGATCTCAGAGCTTCGGTAATGAAAATTCGTTAACTCTAAGGCTTATATAAAAGCCACCACGCTTGGGACACTTTGCATTTTTCCCATACTCCCCCGCCCCATCTGAACAATGTTGAGTGTGACGGTCAGGAGTCAAACATGTCAGACACATCTTCTACAGTTTATGGATTTGATCATTGTTTGAGGGGTAGTGGGGGTAGTGTAAAAATCCTTGTAAAGCGATTTTGGAGAGCGTATATCATCGCTCATTTTCACATTATCACACAGAAAAGGTTATAAAAAGTAAAATTCCCGTAAGCTTTTTGGCGACGATTGTAGCTTAGTTTAGTACAATGCGAGATGTGCAGAGAAAACATTGGAAATCAACAAGACGAAATTAGTGTTTCATTTTCGTGGTTTCTAAAGATCTAGATCCACTGCAATAAAGAACAACTAATGAAAAAATAAGCCTAGAAAGATTATCCAGCTATGATTCAGTAAGTGCTCCCATTGGATCCATCAGGTGTTGCCATTGTGTTGCCAAGCGTTGGCTATTTACAAAGCGATCTCGTCCCCGGAGTCGCTTTCCTTTTGGCCAACACCACGGATCACGGACTGGCCGATTCCGATTTGCCTTGATCATGCACAGAGTGCTCATTGTTGGCCAATCAGATGTGAGCGGAATAAACTATGGTCTGCACAGAACGACTTTCAAATTTGAACCGGTAAGAGTCCTTGATCCGTGGCGCTGTCCAAAAGGATCGCAGCTGTGGGGACGAGAATGATTGCAAAGAAGGCAGAAATCAATCTACTGAACCGAGAAGAGTTAAAACAGATAATTCTTAATTGCACGCTTTTTAACACAGCTTCATTCCAACAAAAAATAATGAGAAATGTCTTCTTCCTCGTAGGTTTACAATTCATAAACCTCTCAGACAACAAATTTCATAGAATTACTTGACATGTTGGTTTTCAAGTTTTTCCTACATACAATGAATTTGTGGTTTTCCACATTTTTCAAATGACGGATCTTACTGCTCAAAGGTCTAATGTATTCTTTTTAGAAAAAAGTAAAAGCTGTTTACTTTTAATCGGAAATTGGAACAGGTGAAGGCAGTTCATAAGTTTTCCACCAATTTTTGAAAGGCCACACTCATTTAAATGACAACTGCAAACCGACCTGAATGAAACCCAGTAACTGTCACACTGCCGGAATAAAATAAACCGTTATTGAATTTGTCTTGAATGGAGAATCTTTTATAATATTGTTAAATCAATAAATAAGTAATTTCATTTTTTATTTCATTTCGGAACATATATCCATGACTTGGGCACAAATAATACCAAGGCTGGATCAATGACGAATTGACGGTAAGTTTTGATTTAAAGTAACTCTGATATATATTTTTTTAATTAGTTCCGAGATATACCCTGTCTAATTTGTATACGAAATTCCTTAACAAGTATTGTTGAGTCCATGTAAGCACTGTTAAAGGCATCAATACGGAAAAAAAACTAATCATATTGCAAGGGATGATGAATCCTCAAGGAATGTGATTTTTTAAAAGCAGAGAAAGCCTTAATAACCGTAACACGTAACTGTTGAAAAAAATAGCACTAAGGTATAGGTATAGGTAAAGGTTGGTATAAGTGAAACACCTGATAATAATGAACTTCATATCAGAAAGCTTTCTGTTCCTATAGCATCCACGGTAACTTAAGGTAAAACAAAAACGTGAAGAATTGCTGGGTTTTTTTTTTTTTTAATCATGCAATAGGATTGATTTAGAATGACATGTGAGTTCATATCCACGTTCACGCATAGTGGGCCATTTTCTTTTCATTTTCTAGAGACGTTAAATATATGAATTCAATGTTTTAGGTTTTTTAATATTCTATTTGAGTCGTAGGCTTTCAAAACAGTGAAAGCAATGAAAAAAGCATGTGGTAATAGCACATTACTAATTATTTCTTCATGCCTTTCCCGTGATTATATGGACAGATCAACAAACACAGCGAGATGAACTTGATGGATATGACAAATAGAGATATACGAGGCTCTATTATTAATAGAGGCGAAAAATGCACCAGTGGTTGCTTCTAATTTATGTGAAATTTCGTTTGTCATGTAAATTAAACGAAACTGGTTCAGCAACCCAATGTTTAAAAACTTACTGAATATATCAAAGTACCCAGCGTTTATACTGAGAACAGCTGTGGTGTACACTCTCCCTCATCAGAATCAGGTGAACTTACAACTTAACAAGACTATAGTACTACACTGCTTAAATAGCTATAGACTTTGTTACTGAGGCACCTTTTAGCTATGATTCCTTTATGACAACGTTTCGTACTCTCTAGAAAACATACCGATTGTGGCCGGAATAGAATAAGTTCGGCATATAAATTAAATATCACATTTTCTTTTCCGTTTCAAGTCAGAACAAAAACAGAATGAAAAAGTCGAACGTTTTTAATACCCTTTTTAAAAAGAAACCTTCATGATAGTGTACTTGTTCATTTTCATAGAAGTTTCTGTGTATTCGAGTTAAATTTATATTTTATTAAAAGCTAAATATTAAGTCAAACGCTGGCTGTAGTTGTGACTGTTTCGTTCTTTTAAAGAAAAGGATTTTTTAAAATTAAATTCGCAGTCTTCAATAAATATTTGATAACCCTATCATCTATCAATATGACAATCACGTTCTTCATAACAACCTTTTTTCCCTATATTTCCCAGAAGTATTCCACGGTTTCTTGATAAAACAAAAACGAGAAAATTTGCTGGTTTTTTTTAAATCATGCAACAGTAAGTCCTTCAGCAACACGTAAGTTAATTTCAAGTTCACACATAATGGGCGATTTTATTTTTTTCTTATTTCCTAGAGATGTTAAACATATGAAATAATAATGATTGTGTTTAGGTTTTTTAATACTTTTTG
>JAJGOT010000031.1:1545000-1720000 GCA_022457155.1 Cladopsammia gracilis | reverse complement strand
TCAACGATTTCGTATAGTGGACTTAATCCATATATTTATTTAACATTCAGTCACAAGTTTCGAATTCGTTGTAAAAACCTGATTGGTAATTTTGTTAGAAAAATCAGAATTTCAAATTTTCTTATTTCGCGATCTCAAACCTCTGAGCTTCAGCACTGAATTGTAAGACTAGTACAATACAATAACTTAATTTAAACACGGTAAAAAGAATCATCAGGCATAAGAAAAATAATTAATAAACTACTAATACAAATAACATGCAAACACTATAAAACTAGTTAAAAGCAATACAAATAAAACTCTAATTCAGTTAGTTCATAAAAAATTGCCTGCTTTCTATGAATGCCGTGTAATACAAGGATTATCGTTCATTTTGAAAGAAATCACTGAAGCTGGATTAAAAAGAGGAGAGAGTTTGCGCTTGCCGCAGCTCAACAGGCAGACTATTCCACAGCACCGAACCTCTATAAGTGAAACTGTTTTTGACAAAGTTGGTTCGGGGCAGTGGAGTAGCTAACTTGCCCTCGGAGTTCCTAAGAGTATAATTACGGATTTCACTTCGATATGTAAACATATGTTAACCCGGCAGCTAGTTACAATTCATATACGTCGAAAACTTATTGCAGAGCAATGTATGAAAAAACTGTTAATTAATTGTTTAAAAATATTTACGGGAAATTTCTTTAGGAGAAAAGGCCTTATGCATTCTGTTTGAGAAAAAGTTAACTTTTCAACCAATTTTTGAAACCAACTGACATAAATGAAGCCCTGCAGTAACTGTCACATTGCGAATAAAATGAACAGTAATTGAATTGAATGTTGTCCTTGATGGAATGAATGTCTTGACTTGAATGTACAGCCTTGTATGCAGTCGAACCTCACCTCACGGACACCTCTAAATACGGACAATAGCTCTTTATGACGGACAGTTGCCTATGTCCCGACAAAATTCTCACATATTTTCTTTAAAAAAAGACCTCTACAATACGGACCCTCTCTAATACGGACAACGGACACTGAAATCTCGGCTCCAAAGAGCAAATTCATATAAACTTAACCTCTTTATTACGGACACTCCGGTGATCAGGTGACGATAGTTTGAGTAAGTAATACTATGTCCTGCTTGTGGTTACAAACATATATCGAAAGACGTTTTCAGAATTGTACTTTATATTACTTCTTCACATGCAGCATTGCGTTGTAGTTCGTTTTGTTTTAAAACAGTGATTCGTATACTTTATGTAGCTGAGAATTTTACAATATAATACACAAATGATAGACAGTATCTCAATGCTGTATATTAAAGGGGCTATGTCGCAAGGTGAGTCTGCGCAATGAGTTCCTGTCATGTGACGTCACCTGACGTCACACATGTCAAATTTCTATTGTTCTCCTCCCGGATCGCGGCAAGTTTTATCGCGCTCGCACTCGTCTCGAACCACGCGAGGTAAACAAACACACGATCGATTTCGCTTTTAAATTGCTCCCCAACTTCCGCCACTACCGGAAGACATCGAATTTTTCGAAGGTACGACTAACAAATCGCAGAAATAATTAAACAAAAATCTAGCCAAGTAAATACTCTAACTAATTTGTAAACTTGAGATCTATCCTTCCACGCAAGACGACGGGATGGAACGGATTTCAGCGAATTCGACAGTAATGGCGGCCAACTTGATAAAAAGCCACCGGATGTTTTTCAAGTTGTTAGTACCCAGTACTCACCCGCCATCCTCAATTTAGATGCAGTTAAAAGACGAGTGTGGGCCTGTTTTTAGTTACTGAACAAAAACTGTCAGTGGAGTCTTAAAAGTGACGTCATCGTGGTGACCTCTATAATACGGACACTTTGCTCTGTCCCTTCGGTGTTCGTATTAGAGAGGTTCAACCGTATATTATTAATAAATCAATAAATAAGTAATTCTTATTTTTAAGCCGTGAATACGCGCATGCGTTATGAACGGGTTATCGGTAACGGAGACAGGTGTGCAAATGAGCACTCACTCGCTCACTCCTTCCATCAGCTGTAAACTTAGTGACGTAATGCTTTGTTACGAATGCGTTTCGTAACAAGAACAGCGTGAATCCAGCGATAACAATAACTAATTTGTTGTAAACGAATATAAACAACAATTAATAGTTTCGCATTTGGAGTCTTAAATGCGACATAAAACGATCTAAAAGGATTTTCTAATCGAGACGTGCGTTTTGATGCGTATCTACCTTTAAAAAACGAAATTTAGCCTTTATTGAGCATGCATGCCCATGTCGCGAAGCGACGAGGGCAATTTCTACAGCTTCTGAAAACACAAGTGATATTAATCCTTAATTTACTAGGGAACATGCGATTTTAATGTCACGAGGGCAAAATTATAGGGAAACCTGTCAGACTTTTCAAGAGTCATTCAGACTTGAACCGACCAGAAATGAAAATCATACTTTCTCGCAAACTGACAAGAAAAACTTATTTTCAACTCACTGTTGTGAAAATAAATTTCCAATATCAAAGATACATTTGGCTGTTATGAGTCTAGAAAACAGAACCTAATTTATCGATAAAATACACTTTACGATAAAAACAAAGCTAATTTTATTTAAGCGTACCTGTGTGTGAAGTTTTTGTCTCTTTACTATACTATCCATGATTCAGTGACGTGATGTAACTTAACAGGCTTTTGTGGCCATGAATTTCTTCAAGGTCTTCAACGTCGCAAACTGGCCTGCAGGCGCCTGGTTTAATCCAAGTTTTCACACAAATAATCGCTTCCTGTTTGCCGTAAAATGCTGTAATTCATCTATAGAATTCCTTTGTTACGTATCATCCGATTTCATTCCTTTTTTAAAACAAAATCTCCGGCAAAACATGCGAGCGCTCCGTTTGTAAATTTTCTTCAAAATCCCGCCAAGCCAACTGAATGTGTGGTCATGCAACGAGAACGACGCGCTCAACCAATCGCGAGTGAGAAATTTTGATGCTCGACCAATCAGGAGCGAGTAATTTTGCCCTCAAATAAGAAAAAATGCCCTCTTCATCAGCCAATCATCATTCAGTAATTTTGCCCTCTATATTATAAATGATGAAATGATGGTAAGATTTGATTTAAAAGAACTCTGAGATATCTTCTTGAAATTAGTTCCGTGGTGTGCCCATCTAATTTGGACACCAAATTTGTTAACAAGTATTGTTAAGCCCACTTAAGCACTGTTGAAAGCATGAATTCTGAAAGAACTTTTAAGTTCTTTCAGAATTCAAAAATATAATTCTAAATATAATATAAGTAAGAATAAGTAAGATGATTTAGAGTTTACTCATCAAATTTGAGGGATGTAGTTGTGTTAGAAAGCAGCATGCAATTACTATTTTTTTTTTGTTTTCGTGGACTTCGACTGGGTTTTATTGACAAATATATGGTAACCATCTTAAATCAATCGTAACAAATTTCATAGAATTTACTTGACATGTTGGTTTCCCATTTTTTCCTACATACACTGAATTTCTTGTTTTCCATAATTTTTAAATGACCGATCTTACTGCGAAAAGGTCTGATATATTCGTTTTAGAAAAAAGTACGAAACTGCTTGATTTAAATCGGAAATTGGAACAGCTGAAGGCAGTTCATAAGTTTTCTACCAAGTTTTAAAAGGTCAACTTCATTTAAATGACAACTCCCAAGCCAAATGCCTTTTATAAATATTGTTATTAAAACAATAAATAAGTAATTACATTATATTTCATTTCGGAACTTCTATCTGTGACTTATGCACAAATAATACCAAGGCTGACAGAACTAATCGTATTGCAAAGGACGATTAACCGTGACACGAAAGCAGATATCTCGTGCTAATCCTTGGTTGCTTAACTGTTGAAAAAAAAGGTAGTTATACGTGATATACCTTTTTTTAATTTATTTACTCCATTTTTTAATATTACATACGTTTTTTTTAAGTTAACAAGATAAGAAAAAAATAGGGAAGGGCAAGATAAAGGTAAACTAATTATAAGCCCTATAACTAAATTACATTTTTTTAATAAAAAAATAAAAACACACTACTAATATACCTGATATACCGTCCTGATAATAAAGAACTTAACACCACAAAACTATCTGTTCTTATACTTTCTCAGAAGTATTGAACGGTATGTTACGGTAAAAAAAGATTTACTGTTTTTTTTTGTTGTTGTTGTTGTTTTGCATGCAATAGCGAGTTATTGAGAATGACACGCAACTTCATTTTACGTTCACAAATAGTGAGCGATTTTTTTTTTCATTTCCTAGAGACGTGAAATATACGAATTTATTGTTTTGGGGTTCTTAAATTATATTTGAGTCGTACATGTGGGCTTTCAATACAGAGAAACATAGCATGCTGTAATAACCCATTACTAATAATTTATTCGTTCCTTTGCCATGATTAAATGAACAGATCAGCAAACACAGCGAGATGAACTTGACATATCTAACAAATAGAGGTATGAGGCTCTTTTATTAAAAGAGGTATCGAAGAACAAGTTATTTCAGCTGCATTTTTGTCTTTGAGGAACTTGTCAAACCTGTTTTTCTGGCATAAATATCAAAAATAAGTATATATTGACATACTCGGAGACCCAATAGCAGATTATTGGATTGAAAAGAAATACAAATGGGTTCTTCTTAATCTTCTTCTTAGCATAATTTAGCGAGCTTTATCGAGAAATTTTCATCTTGATGATGTTCCATAAGAGAATTGGCTAGTTCCTTAATTGTTTCTTTGATCAAGTGTTCATCATAAACATGCATGGGCAGAAATCAGGGAGCCAGCGGCTCAAGATCGCTCAATAGACTCCCATGTAGCCGTTGTTTGTGTCGTTCCGCAACGCTCTTCCTCGGCACTTAATTCAGTAGCTAGGATTTCTGGCACAGTAACTGGAAACCGCCGGGTTCTTTTTCGCGCGAAAACGTACATTATGTTCATTTTGCTGATACATGATTCGACATGATTGTTTTGCTGAATTTACCCGCAGACACACAAGGTGCTTACCATTTAGCCAAAAAAATCCAGAAATTTCGGTTGAAAGTCAAATGGATCAGACAATTTCCGGAAAATCCGTTCGGAAATTGTGGAATACCTCCAGAGGTAGTCCTATTTTTCCTTTTCGGAATAGAGCGTTGGAAGTTTCCTTACCATTTGAATTTAGAAAAATTCAAATCGCTAAATCAAGTTAACGGTCTGGGTGCCAAGATGGTGGCGAAGGATGGGGAAATGGAATATTTAAATCGGGTAAGTGCAATCTCTTCGGTTAGTCGAAAAATTTCGAAAATCGCTTACCATTATTTAACGGTCACCCCAACCGGTTTTTTGCTACAAATGGTAAGCACCCACTGTGAAAGTCGGAATACAGTCCTCTATCTATCGCTAAGATCGGCTTGAAATGAAATAAATTTTAGTTGTTGTTGTATTCTAATGAATGAAAAATTGAAATGTAAAAAGCTATTTGTTACATTAAAATTGCAGATTTCAGTTAAAGAACACGTTTCTAGCGGAGGGTATGAATTGCGCAATTTATCCTTTCCATTTGTTTCATGTTCAAATAATCGAGCACATGCTATTCCTTTATTTATTACTCATGCGCGTAGCGGCATGAGGTAAGGTTTCGGCTCCGTTTTTCTTGTTTTTATTATTATTATTTTTATTTTTTGTGTCACGATTTTGCATGCAAATTTATGCGCGCATATTTTAAATTGTGCACTTCCGGTTGACGTCTTTGCCATTTACACTTCCTGTTTAGTGACTTCCGGCTATTCTCACTTCCGGTAAAAGAGCGTTACTTAAGTGTCACGACAGAATCTCCTACAACCCTACATACATTGCTATGTTCACGTTTGGTATATATAACACTTAGAAAAATCACTGGCTTCATTGTGGTACTGCATTCATGTCCACAACATTCAATAGTAAACAACGTGGTTTTCAGGAACGATGACTGAATGAAAGGAGTAACTCTTCTCCATGTCGGACATCTTCTTATCATGTTTAAAATATATCATAAAATTTTCTTACGCATGCGCATGAGTAAAGGCTGCTTGGAGCCTCTTGTTTCCTCTAATATTCTGCCACTGAACATGCTCTACTTTAAATCGATTTCTGTACTAATGCATGATGTTGCAAACCATTCTGTTCCAGCTAATATTTCTGACCTTTTTATTCGCTCAGACCAGATTCACACTCACGACACCAGATTCTCAGCCGTTGGCAACTTTTACGTCAAAAATTCTAGAATTAACCAACAATTACACTCCTTTTCTAGAACTGGAACTAGAATTTGGAATAATATACCTATCAATTTACGTAACCAAAGTAAAACATGCTTTAAGTCCAAATTAAACAGATTACTAATGGAGGTTTTGGAGAGTGAGGATATCTATGTTGATGTCGAATTTCTTTGTACCAATCTTCGTAATTATAAAACACTTAATTGACTTTAAACTGCATTTTATTACCCCTTCTCCTTAATTTGTATATATATATATATATATATATATATATATATATATATATATATTTTTCATATTTATTTTTATTTCTATTATTGATTGATTTATTTGTTGTTGTTACAGTAACTAATCATAAATTATCCATTCCTTATTTTCGTATTTATTGTTATCTGTCAATTATTTAGTGAGTGAGCTCCTGTAATTGTTTAGTGTGTAGCAACCCGCCACGATTAACTTTAGTTATTTGCGGGTTGCTAATATAATTTGTTTTATTATTATTTGTAAATAAATTGTTGTTGTTGTTGTTGTTAAAGCTGGTCATAAACACAGGAAAAGTGCGACAATATTTCACTTTTCAGAGCCTGTAATGACACATGAAGGGATGCTCGGCGGTCATTGGTGGCCATACTGTCCTTCATTTCTGCCCGTGGGAGGCTTCCAGCTTGCAGAAACCTGGTCCTCCACTATTGATTTGTGTCATTGACCAGATAAAGTGTTATGAGAAAATAATTAGTTTCCACCCGAAAAATTATCTGCATTTATAACAACTGTACCGAAGACTAGTAACTAAACGACAATGTAACTATGTTCGGTTTTGTCCTCCTGCCGGTAAAACCCTTAGAGTCAGGATCGAGAACACGCCAAATATCTATAAGATAATTTTAGAATTTCAATTTTGATGCGTTAATTAAGGTGCATGAAGTCAATGTTAAATTAAACATTCCTTTTTCTGATTACCGAAAAGGCTCCGTTTTAGCTTGCACCTATTTAAAAAAAAATTGAAGAAAGAAATCCATCGTGCTGCTTGCTTCGATTTAGGAATATAAAAAATGTTTTTTAGTATTTAATATATAATGAGAATACCGGTTTTGTTTTCATTTTTAGACAACTTGACAAGTATCGCAGAAGAAATACCCAGCCAGGTTAAAACTTGGATGTCTTTGGGGTACGCCATTATAGTAATGTCGTCACTATTTGGCAATTCAATCATCATTCACATTATACAATCAAATAACGACATGAAGACAACCACAAATTATCTGATTTTGAATCAAGCATGTTCTGATCTAGTGATGACACTTACACAGTCAATCAATGCATTTCATCATATCTACCTTGGCGGTGAATGGTTTGGAGGACAATTTGGCCAAATCACCTGTGGGTCATACCTTGTTGTCATAACTATTCCACCGTCCTTTTCAGTTTGGATCCTTGTAATGATTGCTATTGACCGCTTTTATGCAGTCACTCGACCATTGCAGCTGTCGCCCATTTCTCGACATTTGAAGAAAACCATTCTGTTCTTGTGGCTGTGGTGCTTTGCTTGTACAATAAATATCCTTGTTAACGGAGGCTTGGAAAAGGTCAAACAGTCTTCTTACTGCAATATAGGAAGTACCTTTAATCAGTGGACAGCCTTACACATTATTAATGTTTCATTGAACATCGTTCTTCCCTTTTTGGTAATAGTAGTTCTATACACAATTGTATGTCTTAAATTGTGGTCACATCAGGTACCGGGAGAAGGAGCCAATCAGAATGAGCGACAAGCCGAAGCCATAAAAACAGCAAAAAAAGTGACCCGGATGATGATTGTTGTGGTGGTCTTATTTGTCCTGTGCTGGTTTCCATTCTTTATCATAGTTACTTCACATATGCTAATAGGTTCTGTACAAATAGGTGTACGTTTCATTTTATCCATAGGGTTGTTAACGATTTCGTATAGTGGACTTAATCCATATATTTATTTAACATTTAGTCACAAATTTCGAATTCGTTGTAAGAAACTGATTGGTAATTTTGTAAGAAAAATCAGAATTTCAATTTTTCTTTCTTTGCGATCTCAAAGCTTTGAGCTTCAACACTGAAATGTAAACCTAGTTAACTTCGCTGTTAGTAACAACTGATACAATGCGATGTATATGCAAAAATTGAGAATTATTTGTCCAAAAGCTTCAGCAATTTAAAGTCGTTAACTTTTAGGCCTAGCTTGTTTTAGTATAATAGTAGAATATGCGGTGTGTAGAGAAAAGATAGATATAATAAATAAATGTCGCAATTAATGTTGCCTTTTTGTGGTTCGTAAAGTTCCACTGCTATAAAGCACAACTAATGGCGATAGCAGAGTTCCCATTCGATACATCAGGTATTGCCATTGTGATGTCAATGCGAGGCTCAGTTACAAAGAACCAAAAAATCTTCTGATTGGACACGATAAAACGCTGCCCTAACTGCTTTCAGAAAATACTTAGTTCAGCAAAAAACCCACATATATATATAAGAACTGGTATTTTTCCAAGTCAGCCTTTAAAGCTCTTATATATGTAATATTTAGTGAGAAACTAAGCTGTTTAGGTTTCCAAATAGGTTCCTATTTTTTCAAAGAGTAATACTGCTTGTTTCTAGTAAAAAAGAAAATTGGGCGTGGGCCTTGCTTGTAATTAATCACTACCAATCTGCTGCATAGCAGGTGACCACTAGCTTATTTCACAAGTTCCTATCCTTTGCCAAGGCCTCTGTCTGTTTTCGCCCAGTAGCTTATTTCACAAGTTCCTGTCCTATGCCAAGGCCTCAGTCTGTTTTCATCCGGTAGTTTATTCCACTAGTTCCTGTCCTTTGCCAAGGTATCAGTCTGTTTTCACCCAGTAGCTTATTCCACTAGTTCCTGTCCAAAGCCAAGGCCTTAGTCTGTTTTCACCTCGTAGCTTATTCCACTAGTTCCTGTCCTTTGCCAAGGCCTCAGTCTGTTTTCACCCAGTAGATTATTCCACTAGTTCCTGTCCTTTGCCAAGGCCTCTGTCTGTTTTCACCCAGTAGTTTATTCCACTAGTTCCTGTCCTATACCAAGGCCTCTGTCTGTTTTCACCCAGTAGCTTATTCCACTAGCTCCTGTCCTATGCCAAGGCCTCCGTCTGTTTTCACCCACTAGCTTATTCCATTAGTTCCTGTCCTAGGCCAAGGCCTCAGTCTGTTTTCACCCAGTAGCTTATTCCATTAGTTCCTGTCCTATACCAAGGCCTCTGTCTGTTTTCACCCAGTAGCTTATTCCACTAGCTCCTGTCCTATGCCAAGGCGTCAGTCTGTTTTCACCCAGTAGCTTATTCCACTAGTTCCTGTCCTATGCCAAGGCCTCAGTCTGTGTTCACCCAGTAGCTTATTTCACTAGTTCCTGTCCTATACCAAGGCCTCTGTCTGTTTTCACCCAGTAGCTTATTCCACTAGTTCCTGTCCTATGCCAAGGCGTCAGTCTGTTTTCGCCCAGTAGCTTATTTCACTAGTTCCTGTCCTTTGCCAAGGCGCCTCAGTCTGTTTTCACCCAGTAGCTTATTCCTCTAGTTCCTATCCTTTGCCAAGGCCTCAGTCTGTTTTCACCCAGTAGCTTATTCCACTAGTTCCTGTCCTTTGCCAAGGCGCCTCAGTCTGTTTTCACCCAGTAGTTTATTCCACTAGTTCCTGTCCTATGCCAATGCCTCAGTCTGTTTTTACCCAGTAGCTTATTCCACTAGTTCCTGTCCTATGCCAAGGCCTCAGTCTGTTTTCACCCAGTAGCTTATTCCACTAGTTTCTGTCCTATGCCAAGGCCTCAGTCTGTTTTCACCCGGTAGCTTATTCCACTAGTTCCTGTCCTATACCAAGGCCTCTGTCTGTTTTCACCCAGTAGCTTATTCCACTAGTTCCTGTCCTATACCAAGGCCTCTGTCTGTTTTCACCCAGTAGCTTATTCCACTAGTTCCTGTCCTAATGCCAAGGCCTCAGTCTGTTTTCACCCAGCTAGTAGCTTATTCCACTAGTTCCTGTCCTATGCCAAGGCCTCAGTCTGTTTTCACCCAGTAGTTTATTCCACTAGTTCCTGTCCTATACCAAGGCCTCAGTCTGTTTTCACCCAGTAGCTTATTCCGCTAGTTCCTATCCTTTGCCAAGGCCTCAGTCTGTTTTCACCCAGTAGCTTATTCCACTAGTTCCTCTCCTATGCCAAGGCCTCAGTTTGTTTTCATCCAGTAGCTTATTCCACTAGTTCCTGTCCTATGCCAAGGGCTCAGTCTGTTTTCACCCAGTAGCTTATTCCACTAGTTCCTGTCCTATGCCAAGGCCTCTGTCTGTTTTCACCCAGTAGCTTATTCCACTAGTTCCTGTCCTCTGCTAAGGTCTCAGTCTGTTTTCACCCAGTAGTTTATTCCACTAGTTCCTGTCCTATGCCAAGGCCTCAGTTTGTTTTCATCCAGTAGCTTATTCCACTAGTTCCTGTCCTATACCAAGGCCTCAGTCTGTTTTCATCCAGTAGCTTATTCCACTAGTTCCTGTCCTATGCCAAGGCCTCAGTTTGTTTTCATCCAGTAGTTTATTCCACTAGTTCCTGTCCTATGCCAAGGCCTCAGTTTGTTTTCATCCAGTAGCTTATTCCACTAGTTCCTGTCCTATGCCAAGGCCTCAGTCTGTTTTCACCCAGTAGCTTATTCCACTAGTTCCTGTCCTATGCCAAGGCCTCAGTTTGTTTTCATCCAGTAGCTTATTCCACTAGTTCCTGTCCTAATGCCAAGGCTTCAGTCTGTTTTCACCCAGTAGCTTATTCCACTAGTTCCTGTCCTAATGCCAAGGCTTCAGTCTGTTTTCACCCAGTAGCTTATTCCACTAGTTCCTGTCCTAATGCCAAGGCTTCAGTCTGTTTTCACCCAGTAGCTTATTCCACTAGTTCCTGTCCTATGCCAAGGCCTCAGTCTGTTTTCACCCAGTAGTTTATTCCACTAGTTCCTGTCCTAATGCCAAGGCTTCAGTCTGTTTTCACCCAGTAGCTTATTCCACTAGTTCCTGTCCTGTGCCAAGGCCTCAGTTTGTTTTCACCCAGTAGCTTATTCCACTAGTTCCTGTCCTGTGCCAAGGCCTCAGTTTGTTTTCACCCAGTATAGCGTATTCCACTAGTTTCTGTGCTTTTGAATGTATCAACCTCGTCCACAGGGGCCGTATTCACGAAATCCTACCTAAAATATATCTTAACATATAACTTAAGAGAAAATTTAGGAGCTTGATAAGATATGTCCTAATAAGTGCTATTCACGAACGATATCTTATGACCATCCTAAGGTAATCGTATCATAGCAGTCTCCTAAGTTTAATGGTCGCGGGCAGTTATCGATTAGTAAAAGTAGACCAATCAGAGGTAAACAAATAAAATGAAAGGCTGATCGTCCAGAAAGGAATATATTTTTAACCTTTATATTCCTTTCTGTACGATCAGCCTTTCATTTTATTTGTTTATAATTATTTCTGCTGATCAGATCCTTCACAAGGATCCAGTACTTCCAATTTGTCGAGTGGTCCTTTCATTTAAAAATTCAATCAGAGGTAGTTTATATGGCGCGATCTTATGAATAATAAGTTATGAAAATTACATGGATGAATGTTTTGTATTATGTAAATTGTTCTCAATACAATAATCTTTATATCATCTCGAATTTAAGATAGCAAAACTGGTAATAAATATCTTCGTTTATGCGGATCAGTAGCGAAAGCAACAAACAAATCCATCATCATTTTAATAGGGTCTACTTCGATATTTCTTGTACAAGGGCTTATTTTCACGAAAAACGGAAATATAACACTGCATTGAGAAAGAAATGTGGAACCCGTTAATGACACAAAGGCCTATATGTAACTAACCGCGTTGTTTGGCATTACTTTGGTCTACTTTGGCATTATGTACGTTTTCTTAGGAAAGCAATATAATGCTTTAAAATGTTTATTTAATCGGTAACTATTGTGATACACAATAATCACGCTGAAAACCGACATAAAACTCGTCAACAATCAAATTTAGCCCACTTCAAGACATGTTTTAATAAGTTAGGAGGTCAATTTAACCTCCTAAGTTTAGGACAAAAGTTAAGACATATCTTAAGTTAGGAGGTCTTCGTGAATATCAGTCAAGACATGTCTTAAAAATTTAGGAGGTCCTAAGTTTAGGAGAAAAAAAAAGACATGTCTTAAAGTAGGAGGTCTTCGTGAATACCAGTTAACTCCTAAGTTATATCTTATGAGGCTCTTTGGACTTAGGATGCTTTCGTGAATACGGCCCCAGGGCCTTATCCGTTTTCAAAATGGCGGGCCGGGCGTGCAGAAACCCCTGCCAAATACTTCAAGAATCATGAAGTAATTTGTCACTTGACACACAATAAAATGCCGTTTTCGCAGGTTCTTTTCAGCGATTGGTAGCTATGTTTGTTTTCTGGCAATATAAAACCGTTTTTCAAACGATCGAAGCGAAGGCATTTCATCCGATGCTTTACGCATTTTGGTAGCCTCGTGACATTTGATAATTGATATGTAACAAGAGGCTCCTAGCAGCCTATACTCATGCGCATGCGTAAGTAGGCTGTACCACAATGAAGGGAATGATTCTTCTAAGACTTATATATACCAAACATGAACATTGCTAATGTAAGGAGGGTTGTAGGAGACGCTGTCGTGACACTTGAGTAACGCTCTTTTACCGGAAGTGAGAGTAGCCGGAAGTCACTAAACAGGACGTGTAGTGGAAAAGCTATGAAGCGGAAGTGTACAATTTAAAATATGCGTGCATAAATTTGCATGCAAAATCGTGACACAAAAATAAAAATAAAAATAATAATAACAAGAGGCTCCAAGCAGCCTTTACTCATGCGCATGCGTAAGAAAATTTTATGATATATTTTAAACATGGTAAGAAGATGTCCGACATGGAGAAGAGTTTCTCCTTTCATTCAGTCATCGTTCCTGCAAACCACGTTGTTTACTATTGAATGTTGTGGACATGAAAGCTGTACCACAATGAAGCCAGTGATTGTTCTACGTCTTATATATACCTAACGTGAACATTAGTAATGTAGGTAGGGTTGTAGGAGATGCTGTCGTGACACTTCAGTAACGCTGTTTTACAGGAAGTGGGAGTAGCCGGAAGTCACTAAACAGGAAGTCTATGAACCGGAAGTGCCAATTTAAAATATGCGTGCATAAATTTGCATGCAAAATCGTGACACCAAAAAAAATAATAATAATAATAAAAAAAAAAAGAAAAACAGAGCCCATTTTATAACTCATGCCGCTACGCGCATGAGTAATAAAAATAACAAGAAAAACGGAGCCGAAACCTTACCTCATGCCGCTACGCGCATGAGTAATTATTGCATTTGAGTCGCTATTCGATACTGATATGCGATTGCTGTTGTGGTGTCATATGTGCTGTGTTGGGGTCCATTTTTTATATCGGTTACTTTGATCATTTTTGGGCATGTGAAAATAGATTATAGTTCATCTTTTAATTTCGTCATTACTTGATTATATATCTGCTGCTTTAATACAGTGGACGTTTCGAAATGGGTTGAAAAAATTATTTGGAAATTGCTTAAGAAGAGTTCAGTGTTTTCTTTCTTCTCGATCCCAAAGCGTAGATTTAGAGCAAATATAAAATTATTGTGTATAAACTATCGTTAATTTGTATGATCCGTGTATTGCAAGCAACTTAAATGGAAAAAAAATTAAATTCTAAAAATGATTGAAATTTTCCCTAATTGATAATATCTAAATCTGTTCTCTAAAAATCTGGCAAATTTCATCGAGTGGACATGTTTTTTGAAGTAAATCAATCATTCTATTTTCAATGTTAAAAAGTGTCCGTTCCATGAATGTCTACAAAGTATCGAATTATTTTGTATTTTAAAAAAGCAACTTGAATTGAAATTCCAAACATGGTTAAAATTACGTTGAAAAATATCTATAGTAAATCTATTCTTATATGATTGATGCCATGAAATTATATGTTGAGAATTAACCTAGTACTCGGCTTCTGGTATACGTTTTTTCCACCAAACAATCTAAGCTTTTTTTATCGCTTATTTCCACTCAGCTTTCGCCATTTTTAAAGTTCCCACTTCCCTCCCAAACAATCTTACAATACCTTGTCATTTGTAAACAGGTGAACTAGAAATACGTGTCTCGCAGAACCTCGCGAAGCTCGGGGCAGGATGCACTGCAAAATTTTAGCGATGTGGGCCTTTATACCTTGTCATTTGTACACAGGTGAACAATAGTCTTTTAAAAACCGCTTTGTAGAGTTTGGAATTAAACGCGCGACCCCGTAGCTGCAAAAGAGGAGGAGATGCAAAATAAATAAGGTTTTGAAGTCACCTTAACGGTTAGCGTAAAATCTTAATAAAAAATTTCGAACATTTTTTGGAGTTCGACCGTATTTTATTTCAAAAGGAAAAAAGAAACCCAGTTTTATTCGGGTGAAATATTTAAAGAAACTTTACTAAACTGTTGAGAGTCAAAGTGACATTTCCGATAAATCACAAAATAGAGGCGAGGCTTCAAATGCACCATTCGTCGCTTCTTTACGTGAAATTTCGTTTGTCATGTAAATTAAACAAAACTGGTTCAGCAACCCAATGTTTAAAAAATTACTGAAGACATCAAAGTACCGAGCGCTTATGCTGAGAACAGCTCTGGTGTACACTCTCTCCCTCATCAGAATCAGGTGAATGTACAACTTAACAAGATTATAGTACTACACTGCTTAAATAGCTACAGACTATGTTACTGAGGCACCTTTTAGCTATGAAACGATAACGTTTCGTACTCTCTAGAAAGCATAATAATTGTGGCCGGTATAGAATAAATTCGGCATAAAAATTAAATATATTTTCTTTTCCGTTTCAAGTGAACGAAAGCAGAATGAAAAAGGCGAACGTTTTTAATGCCCCTTTCAACAAAACCTTCATGACATTTTGAACTGGACCATTTTCATAGAATTTCTGTGTATTCGAGTTGAATTCATATTTTGTTTAAAGCTTAATATTAAGTCAAACGCTGACTGTAGTTGTGACTTTTTCGTTCACTTAAAGGAAATGATTCTTTTAATTAAATTCGCAGTCTTCAATAAATATTTGATAACCCTACCAGTATCAATATGATAATCATGTTCTTCATAACAACATTTTTCCCCTATATATATTTTCAAGAAATATCAAGGTTTCTTACGATAGTACAAAACAGGAAAATTTGCTGTTTTTTTAATCACACAACTGCGTAAGTCCTTTAGTAACACGCAAGTTAATTAGGCAAGTTCACGCATAACGGGTGATTTTCTATTTTTTTTTTCCAGAGATGTGAAACATATGAATTCATTGTTTTTGGGTTTATTAATTCTATTTGAGTCGTAGGCTTTAGTAATAACGCATTACTGATTATTTCTTCGTTCCTTTCCCGTGATTAAATGAACAGATCAACAAACCGTGCACAGAAAGATGAACTTGACGGATCTGACAAATAGAGGTATGAGGCTCTATTATTAAAAGGGTTATTGAAGAACGCGTTATAGCAGCTGCATTTTTTTCTTTGAGGAACTTGTCAAACCTGTTTTTATGGCATAAATATCGAAAATATATATTTTTTACATACTCGGAGACCTAAATCTACTCGGAGATCTAAATCTCAATTTTCAATTTGTATTCATTGGCTACTTCCTTAATTGCTTCCTTGATCAACTGTCCAACAGAAACATGGAAAGAAATCAGGGAGCCAGCGGCTCAATATAATAGTCTTCCATGCAGCCGTTGTTTCTGTCGTCGCGCAACGCTCTTCCTCGGCACTTAATTTAGTAGCTAGGATGTCTGGCACATTAACCGGCTGGATAACCGCCGGCCTTTTTTTCGCGCGAAAACGTACATCATTTTCATTTTGCTGATACATGACCATACATGATTCGACATGATTGTTTCGCTGAATTTACCGCAAGCACACTGTGAAAGTCGGAATGCAGTCCTCTATCTATTGCTGAGATGGACTTGAAATGAATTAAATTTTAATTGTTGTTGTATTTTAAAGAATGAAAAATTGTAATGTTTTTCCAATGTAAAAAGCTATTTGTCGCATCAAAATTGTAGATTTCAGTTTAAAAGAGCACATTTCTAGCGAGGGCCTTGTATTGCGCGATTTGTCCTTTTCTTTTGTTTCATACATAACTGGTCATAAACTCAGGAAACTTCGTGTTGCGACAATATTTTACTTTTTCAGAGCCTGTAATGACACATGAAGGGATGCTCGGCGGTCATTGGTGGCCATACTATCTTTCATTTCTGTCCGTGGTTTCTGACCACCGAAAAGGCTCCGTTTTAGCTTGCAGCTATAGTGTGTGTACGCTCACGTGACCCTTGGGTTACCGTCCGCCATGTTGGAGGACCACTTTGATGGGTTTTCCCTTTGTTAACCTTCCAGCACAAAGTAAATCCATCGATTCGACCGTTAGAATGCTTTCGTCACTTGGTTGGGATGAGAAGCGGATCGATTCCGATCCCAGAATGTTTTCAAGATATTCACACTTTACCTTGCTTTCGAGATTTTAGCCTTTAATTGACAGCATCGGAGGCTTGACTTCTGTTGTTTCAGTCACCATTTTGATTACGTCAGTCCTCCAACATGGCCGCCGATAATTTTGTGACGTCATCCGCAGACTCACTATTTTAAAAAAATTGAAGAAAGAACTCCATCGTGCTGCTTGCTTCGCTTTAGGAATATAATAAAACGTTTTTGGTATTTAATACATAATAAGAATACTTTTTTTCATTTTTAGACAACTTGACAAGTAACGCCGAAGAAATACCCAGCCAGGTTAAGACTTGGATGTCTTTGTGGAACGCCATTATAGTAATGTCGTCACTATTTGGCAATTCAATCATCATTCACATTATACAATCAAATAATGACATGAAGACAACCACAAATTATCTGATTTTGAATCAAGCATGTGCTGATCTAGCGATAACACTTACACAGTCAATCAATGCATTTCATCATATCTACCTTGGCCGTGAATGGTTTGGAGGACAATTTGGCCAAATCACCTGCAGGTCATACCTTGTTTTCATATGTATTCCACCGTACTTTTCAATTTGGATCCTTGTAACGATTGCTATTGACCGCTTTTATGCAGTCACTCGACCATTGCAGCTGTCGCCAATCTCTCGACATTTGAAGAAAACCATTCTGTTCTTGTGGCTGTGGTGCTTTGCTTGTACAATAAATATCCTTGTTATCGGAGGCTTGAAAAAAGTCAAACAATCGTTTTACTGCAGTTTAGAAAGTATCTTCAATCAATGGATACATTTTTACATTATTGACGCTTCATTGAACATCATTCTGCCTTTTGTGGTAATAGTAGTTCTATACACAATTGTATGTATTAGATTGTGGACACATCAGGTACCGGGAGAAGGAGCCAATCAGAATGAGCGACAAGCCGAAGCCATAAAAACAGCAAAAAAAGTGACCCGGATGATGGTTGCTGTGGTGGTCTTATTTGTCTTGTGCTGTTTTCCATTATTTATTTTAGTTACTTTACCTGAACAAATAGGTACACGTTTAATTTTATTCATAGCCCGGTTGTTAACGATTTTGTATAGTGGACTTAATCCATATATTTATTTAACATTTAGTCACAAGTTTCGAATTCGTTGTAAAAACCTGATTGGTAATTTTGTTAGAAAAATCAGAATTTCAAATTTTCTTATTTCGCGATCTCAAAGCTTTGAGCTTCAGCATTGAAATGTAAAACAAGTTAACCTGGCAGCAATTTAAAATTCATGAATCGAAAACTTATTGCAGGGCAATGTATAAAAAAACTGTGAATTAATTGTTTAAAAATATTTGAAGGTAATTTCTTTATGAGATAGAGAATAAGAACTATTATCTCATACATTTCCAACAGGAAAATCATAATCAACTATAGAGATGACAAACGCGGGTCAATTATTAACCTAACGCTTTTCTTTTTCTTTCGATTTTTCGTGTCGGTTTATATTAACAAAAAACAAATGCATGCGAAAGGCTAAAACGCAAACTTTATCCGGCTTGATTAATCCGCCATTTGACAGCAAAACTTCTCCAGTGCAAACACGAAAAAAGCCATACATAAGTTCCAGCGCTTCCATGTGGGACGAGAAAAAAAAAGTCTATCCAAAATCGTTGATGCGATGCTCGCCAAGGTAAAAAACGTCAATCCAAATTGTTCCAAAGAAATCCAAAGTCAAATCCGGTCACTATGTTATCTCCCCATCCCATTGGTTGATCGTAATAAAATGTTCCCAAAGTCAAAGTTTTTCCAAGCAAGTTAGTCAGCGTATATGTTGTGGTTCAATTTTATCCTTGGTTCAAATTTTATTTTCCTTTGTTTTTGGCTATGGTAATGTATGATAATGAGTTTTAGACAAAGGAAAATAAAATTTGAACCAAGGATAAAATTGAACCACAACATGTATACAGCAAAAGCGTTACAAAACGTTCCATAATTTATGCAGGGCGGAAAACACCTTAATACTAGATACACTTCCCGTGCCCTGCCAATCACGGATAATCCGCTTTAATTGGACAGGACATAAGATCACTCCGTAGTGCAGTGGAGCGGATATGATCTTAGCCAAAAGGCCGAGAACTTTTCTGTTCATTGTTCATTGTTCATAAAACAAATAGATTCCATTTGGCCGTGTGTCTGTTCAGTTATAGATCACAGAAGACGTCAAAATGTGGTAAGAACATCAGTGACACACTCGCCTTTCTTACCACATTTTGACGTCATCTGTTATCTATAACTGAACAGACACACGGCCAAATGGAATCTATTTGTTAAGCAATCTATGGAAACCATAAATTAAAATTAATTGCACGCTTTCTAACACAGCTTCATTTGTCAAATTTGATAAGTAAAGTCTTTTTCCTACAGTAGTATCGTAAGATTACAATTCATAAAACTTTATAAATAACAAATGTCATATATATTTTTGGCATGATGATGTTTTTTTTTACACACACTGCATTTTTCGTGTCATGTTTTCCATATTTTCCCAAATGACGGATCTCACTGCGAAAAGGTCTTATGAGCGGCTTTCCCTAATTTTCGCCTACGACTATGCAAGATAAGTTTCAAACTTTCTCATAACAAAGGTCTTTTTAAACCATTTGAAAAAAATGTAAGTTTCATTTTGTTTAGTGAAATATTTTTCCGCTACGGTGACTTTTCCACGCAGATGACCCAGGATTGCAAATTGTATGCTAGCAAAATATAACGAAAAAATTGTTTGCTGAAAGTATGGCAGTTGGACCGAGATTGGAAAAAATTGTTTCCAGCAGGTGCAACATATAAAAAAAATGTTTGATGTAGGTGAAAATTTTCCAACCCCCCCCCCCCCCGTCAAAAAAACAATGGTTCGTCCCTAATTCAGTCAGAATAATGATAAAAAAATTAGAAATAGAACAAAATTAAACACATTCCTTTTACTATGTAGAGGAAAGCAGCTTAACCCTCGGACGTACACGCAAACGTATACCCCAACCATGGTACAAGGGGGGGAGGGTTTGTTGCAACCCCCCCCCCCCCGCCCCCTTGGGTTTTTGCGATGTTGCAATATTTCGGAAATATTTTACATCTAATAGATAGCCCGCGATGTGCTCTACAAGATAAGGTAAATATTATGGGTTGGGGCGCGGCTGGGGGTCCGTGACGTCATCCAAAATGGCCGCCAAGGTGGCTGTCATCTTGGATTTTACTTAAAATTCAAATTTATAAAAAGAAATGCGGAAATTGCAAATATTGTCTGCTAGAGTTGCAAAATAACATACAATCAAACATTTTGATGCTTTTGGTAGCATTTTAAATGTTTTTTCGCTGAAAAAGGTGAAAACACGCTTTTTTCTTCAAAAATGGGTTGACCACATGTTACTTATGACGTCATATCTCGTTACCATAGTAACCAGTTGTCGCCAAACTTTACTAAAATGTGTCTCAGGGATAAATGAACAGCTACTGCAAATGGCAAATGCTAATCTTAAATGGTCTTGAAAATATCGGAGAGAAACCTTAAGGGGCGGTGGCAATTACTTGAAATGAATGAGACAGTCAATCAAGGGCTGGAAATCTTATTCCAGAAACAAAGATAGAACTCTGAGGATAAACCGTCAGTTGCCTCTTTATGTGACTTTTCGTTTGTTATGTAAATTAAACGAAACTGGTTCCGCAACCCAATGTTTAAAAAATTACTGAAGACATCAAAGAACCGAGCGCTAATGCTGAGAACAGCTGTGGTGTACACTCTCTCCCTCATCACAATCAGGTAAACTTACAGTTTAACTAGATTATAGTACTACACTGCTTAAATAGTTACAGACTATGTTACTGAGGCAGCTATGATTCCTTTATGATAACGTTTGGTACTCCCTAGAAAACATACCGATTGTTGCCGGAATAGAATAAGTTCGGCATAAAAATTAAATATCATATTTTCTTTTCCATTTCAAGTGAACGAAAGCAAAATGAAAAAAGGCGAACGTTTTTAATGCCCTTTTTAAAAAAAACCTTCATAAAAGTGTACTGGTCCATTTTCATAGAATTTCTGTGTATTCGATTTGAATTTATATTTTATTAAAAACTAAATATTAAGTCAAACGCTGATTGTAGTTGCGACTTTTTCGTTCTCTTAAATAAAGAAAAGTATTTTTTTAAATTAAATTCGCAGAGTCTTCAATAAATATTTGATAACCCTACTATCTATCAATATAATAATCATATCTTCATAACAACATTTTTTCCCTATATATATTTTACAAAAATAACACTGACGGTTTCTCACCATAATACAGAAACAGGAAAATCTGCTGTTTTTTAATCATGCAACAGTAAGTCCTTTAGTAACACACAAGTTAATTTCAAGTTCACACATAACGGGCGATTTTCTATTTTTGTTCCAGAGATGTTAAACATATGAATTCATTGTGTTTGTGTTTATTAATTCAATCTATTTGAGTTGTAGGCTTTTAAAACAGAGAAAGCGATAAAATATTGCATTTAGTAATGCATTACTAATTATTTCTTCGTTCCTTTCCCATGATTAAATGAACAGATCAACAAACACAGAAATATGAACTTGACAGATCTGACAAATAGAGGTATGAGGCTCTTTTATTTAATGGGATGTCGAAGAACGCGTTATTTCAGCTGCATTTTTGTTTTTGAGGAACTTGTCAAACCTGTTTTGGGGGCATAAATATCAAAAATAAATATTTTTTGACATACTCGGAGACCCAATAGCAGATAATTGGATCGAGAAGAAATACAAACCGGTTCTTCTAAATCTCCTTCGGAGCATAATGTAGCGAGCTTCATCAAATTTTCAGCTTGATGATGTTCCAAAAGAGAGCGGCATCTACTTCGTTGTTCTTCTTGTATTCATTTGCTACTTCCTTAATTGCTTCCTTGATCAAGTGTCCAACAGAAACATGGAAAGAAATCAGGGAGCCAGCGGCTCAATAGTCTCCCATGCAGACGTTGTTTCTGTCGTCACGCAACGCTCTTCAATAGTCTCCCACAATTTAAAAAAATTGAAGAAAGAAATCCATCGTGCTGCTTGCTTCGTTTTAGGAATATGATAAAATGTTTTTAATATCATTTTAATATATAATGAGAATATATTTTTTTTAACTTTTAGACAACTTGACAAGTAACGCCGAAGAAATACCCAGCCAGGTTAAAACTTGGATGTCTTTGGGGTACGCCATTATAGTAATGACGTCACTATTTGGCAATTCAATCATCATTTACATTATACAATCATATAACGACATGAAGACAACCACAAATTATCTGATTTTGAATCAAGCATGTGCTGATCTAGCGATAACACTTACACAGTCAATCAATGCATTTCATCATATCTACCTTGGCAGTCAATGGTTTGGAGGACAATTTGGCCAAAACACCTGCAGGTCATACCTTGTTGTCATATGTATTCCACCGTACTTTTCAATTTGGATCCTTGCAACGATTGCTATTGACCGCTTTTATGCAGTCACTCGACCATTGCAACTGTCGCCAATCTCCAGACATTTGAAGAAAACCGTTCTGTTCTTGTGGCTGTGGTGCTTTGCTTGTACAATAAATATCCTTGTTAACGGAGGCTTGAAAAAAGTCAAACAATCGTTTTACTGCAGTTTTGGAGGTATTTTCAATCAGTGGATAGATTTTGACATTATTGACGCTTCATTGAACATCATTCTGCCTTTTTTGGTAATAGTAGTTCTATACACAATTGTATGTCTTAAATTGTGGACACATCAGGTACCGGGAGAAGGAGCCAATCAGAATGAGCGACAAGCCGAAGCCATAAAAACAGCAAAAAAAGTGACCCGTATGATGATTGCTGTGGTGGTCCTATTTGTCCTTTGCTGTTTTCCATTCTATGTCATAGTTACTTTACCTATACCAATGGGTATACGTTTAACTTTATTCATAGGGTTGTTAGGGATTTTGTATAGTGGACTTAATCCATATATTTATTTAACATTCAGTCACAAGTTTCGAATTCGTTGTAAAAACCTGATTGGTAATTTTGTTAGAAAAATCAGAATTCCAAATTTTCTTATTTCGCGATCTCAAAGCTTTGAGCTTCCGCACTGAAATGTAAAACTAGTTAACCTGGCAGCAATTTAAAATTCATACCTCGAAAACTTATTGCAGGGCAATGCATAAAAAAAAACTGTGAATTAATTGTTTAAAAATATTTAAAGGTAATTTTTTTATGAGATCGAGAATTAGAACTATTATCTCATATATCTCCAACAGGAAAATTAAATTAACCATTGATAGAGATGGCAAACGCGGGTCAATCAATTGTTAACCTAACACTTTTCTTTTTCTTTCGATTTTTCGTGTCGGTTTAAGTTTTGTTAATATATTTTGTGCACGGCTCAATTCTGTATTTTCGAATTGCCCATAATACACTTCGTTTGCCCCCCAAATTTTGCATAAACTACTGTTTTGAAATGCTCTTGGGAATATGCAGTCCTCCCAAGAGCATTTACAAACAATAGTTTATGCAAAATTTGGGGGCAAACAAAGTGTATTATGGGCAATTCGAAAATAGAGAATGGTTTTGGACTGCAAACTGTGCAGTTTTATCAGTTTTTATAACTTAAGATCTTACGTCTTATATAAAATCTCTAATGTATAATAGTATAATCTTAGTAAGCAAAGATCTTTTAAATTTTCACCTTTGAGTAGATGACTTCGCGTTGTTGGGGCATCATGGGTTATCAGGACAAACATGGCGCCAAAAACGGTGTTTGTATGGTAATCCAGTGTAAAATAATATAATTTCGGTAAAATATAAATTTTCTGATATTTGTGAATTATAAACCTAATAAAAACTAAAAAGAAGATTTTACTCATCATATTTGAGGGGTGTAGCCGTGTTAGAAAGCGCTAGCATGCATTTATTTTCGTGTACTTCGACTGGGTTTTATTACACTGAAATCTATGGAAACCATAAATTAAAATTAATTGCACGCTTTCTAACACAGCTTCATTTGTCAAATTTGATAAGTAAAGTCTTTCCTACAGTAGTATCGTAAGATTACAATTCATAAACTTTACAAATAACAAATGTTATATATTTTTTTGGCATGATGGGGTTTTTTTAACACACACTGCATTTTTCGTGTCATGTTTTCCATATTATCTCACTGCGAAAAGGTCTTATGAGCGGCTTGAAGCTGTAGACTGACGACAGGCGCGCAGAAGGTGGGGGAGGTGGAGGAGGTTCGAGGGTTTAGAAAAGAAAAATATCGATTATTTGGCTTTTAAGGTATAATGTTTTCGGCTAAACAACATAAACGAGATGAAGCTAAAGACATTAAGAAGTCTTTAACGGCTCTAACTTTCACAGATTCATTCCTAAAAAAATAACGAGAAACGTCTTCTTCCTTGTAAGTTTACAATTCATAAACCTTTCAGATAACAAATTTCATAGAATTACTTGACATGTTCATGTTGGTTTTCCATTTTTTCCTACATACACTGAATTTGTTGTTTTCCATATTTTTCAAATGACGGATCTTACTGCTAAAAGGTGTGATGTATTCTTTTTAGAAAAAGGTAAAAAACTGTTTACTTTAAATCGGAGATTGGCAGGCAGTTCATAAGTTAATACTTTTGTTAAATCAGTAAATATTTTATAAGTAATTTTATTTTTTTATTTCATTTCGGAACATATATCCATGACTTGTGCACAAATAATACCAAGGTTGGATCAATGACGAATTGACTGTAAGTTTTGATTTAAAGTAGCTCTGAGATATTTTCTTGAAAGTAGTTCATATATTAATTTGTATACGAAAATCCTAAACAAGTATTGTTGAGTCCATGTAAGCACTGTTAAAAGCATCAATACGGGAAAATACTAATCATATTGCAAGGGATGATGAATCCTCGAGGCAGGTGATTTTTTAAAAGCAGAGAAAGCCTAATAACGTAACACGAAAGACATCTCCATTAACTGTTGAAAAAAATAGCTCTAAGGAATAGGTATAGGTACAGGTTGGTATACGCGAAACGTCTGATGATAATGAACTTCATATCAGAAAGATTTCTCAAAGAGGGTGATTTTTTTTAAAGCAAAAAAAGCCATAATAACCGCAACACGAAAGATCTTTAGTTGAAAAAAAAATCTTTAGTTGTTGAATCTTTAGTTGTTGAACTGTCGAAAAAAAAAAACAGTTAGTTATAAGTGATATATCTGATAATGGTGAACTTCATATTAGAAAGCTTTTTGTTCCTATATTTCCCAGAAGTATTCCACGATATCCAAAGGTAAAACAAAAAAAGATGAAAATTAATGATGTTATTTATTCAATACAATTGTGAGACACTCAGTGATCAGTTAGAATTACACGCAAGTTCATATCACGTTCAGTGACACACATAGCAGGCGACTTTCTATTTCATTTCCTAGAGACGTTAAATATATGAATTCATGGTTTTGTGTTCTTTAATTCTACTGAGTCGTAGGAGTTCAAAACAGAGAAAGCAATAACTGAAATAGCATGTAGTATAATAACCGTACGAATTACTAATTATCTCTTCGTGCCTTTCCCATGATGAAATGAACTGATCAACAAACAGCGAGAGGAACTTTACGGATCTGACAAATAGAGGTATAGGACTCTATTATTAAAAGAGGTATGGTTCTTGCATACAAAAGCAGTTATTTCCTTTTAAAACCACGTTATTTTAGCTGCATTTTTTCTTTTTTCAAATTTCATAGAATTACTTGACATGTTGGTCTTCCATTTTTTCCTACATAGTTACACTGAATTTGTGGTTTTCCACATTTTTCAAATGACGGATCTTACTGCTAAAAGGTCTAACGTATTCGTTTTCGAAAAAAGTGAAAAACTGTTTAGTTAAAATCGGAAATTGGAACAGGTGAAGGCAGGTCATAAGTTTTCCACCACTTTTGAAATGGCACTGACTGATTTAAATGACAACTGCAAAACCAACCGACCTAAATGGAACCCAGTACCTGTCACGCTGCGAATAAAATAAACCGTTATTGAATTTGTCTTGAATGGAGAACCTTTTATAAATATTATTGTTAAATCAATAAATAAGTAATTTTATTTTTTTATTTCATTTCGGAACATATATCCATGACTTGTGCACAAATAATACCAATGTTGGATCAATGACGAATTGACGGTAAGGTTTGATTTAAAGTAGCTCTGAGATATTTTCTTGAAAGTAGTTCCGTGGTATACCCTGTCTAGTTTGTGTACGAAATTCCTTAACAAGTATCGTTGAGTCCATGTAAGCACTGTTAAAATCATCAATACGGAAAAATACTAATCATATTGCAAGGGATGATGAATCCTCGAGGCGGGTGATTTTTAATAACCGGCACGAAAGACATCTCGATTAACTGTTGAAAAAATAGCACTTAGGTATAGGTACAGGTTGGTATCAGAAGTAAAACAAAAACATGAAGATTTGCTGTTGTTTATAATCATGCAACAGTGGTTGATTTAGAATGACCTGAAAGTTCATTTCACCTTCACACATAGTGGGCCATTTTTAACCCGTGAATATACGCGCATGCGTAATGAACGGGTTATCGGTAACGGCGACAGATATGCAAATGAGTCACTCACTCGCTCACTCCTTCCATCAGCTGTAAACTTAGTGACGTAATGCTTTGTTACGAATGCGTTTTGCAACAAGAACAGCGTGAATCCAGCGATAAAAATAACTAAATTGGTGTAAACGAATATAAACAACAATAAGCTTAAAGATGTTTTGCATTTGGAGTCTTTAATGCAACGATAAAATCTATCTAAAAGGAATTTTCAACTGAGACGCGCATTTTGATGGTTATCTACCTTCAAGTAATAAAATTTATCCCTCTTCAGGTCAATGGTCGCGGTGGTCGAGTGGTGTAGAGCGCTGACTTACAGCCGAAAGATCTAGATTCGAATCTCGCTCGAGCCGTTCTTTTTCTTTTTTCTTTTTTTTTTTCTTTCTTCTTCGGACTGAATATTATGAAAGTGATGTACTGTATTTTTATTTTTTTGCGTTTGTCAAAAATCCTTACGTTTAATTTTACAAAAAATATTGAACCGTGACAGAGTGAAAACATAAGCTTACCGTAATATTGCGTTACGCGTTAGCATTTCAAATTCACGGGCCCGGAGGGGGGGGGGGGGGGTACTCCCTATAATGGGCTATACGGGGATGCTCCGCCCGAAAGGGGTACCTTTTTGAGGCTGGAGGTATATGAAAGGGTCGTGATTTCACGAGTTGAAGGGTAGGGATTTCACGAAGAATAGGAAAGGGTACCGAAAACACGCCGATGAGGCGTAAAAAAGGTAGCTATAGGGAAAACTGCCATTTAAATGTAATAAAAAGGGCCTTTCAAAATAAATCAAACAGACGCACGTGAAGGCTATATGAAAGGGGTATCATTTTCATTTAAAGGTATATGAAAGGGGTACCATTTTCAATGAAAGGTATACGGAAAGGGGTACCTTTTCTGTCAAAAACAGTATATGAAAGGGTAAGGGTTTGAACCTTGGGGCGGAGCATCCCCGTATAAAACTTTGTTGAGTACCCCCCGGGTTAATTCACGGGTTGGCTCTAAGGAGCCTTTGATCTTTTCATTTTCTAGAGACGTCAAATATATGAATTCAATGTTTTTGGGGTTTTAATATTCTATTTGAGTCCAGGGCTTTCAGAACAGAGAAAGCAATAAAAAAATAGCGTATGGTAATAACACATTAACCCTCGGACGTACACGCAAACGTTTACCCCAACCGTGGTACAAGGGGGGGGGGGGAGTTGTTGCAACCCACCCCCCCCCCCTTTGGGTTTTTGCGATGTTACAATATTTCAGAAATATTTTACATCTAATAAATAGCCCGCGATGTGCTCTACAAGATTAGGTAAATATTATGGGTTGGGGCGCTGGTGGGGGTCCGTGACATCATCCAAAATGGCCGCTAAGATGGCCGCCATCTTGGATTTTACTAAAAATTCAAATTTATCGTGAAAATGCGGAAATTGCAAATATTGTTTGCTAGAGTTGCAAAATAAAGTGTGATTTATATTAATTAATCACAAAAGGGGCTGACATACTGACCTAATCTTCGTTGAGATTCCGTACATTTATTATGTAAACAAGAATAACACTAGAATGTATGATCCACGAGAGAGTGGTCACTTTAACAAAGAGAAAAGAAATCGAAATACCTTTTCCTTATATAACATTATATTGATGGTTGATTTTGGCTTGTACTATCTCTAGCTATTTTGATCAGTGTACATGACAATTATTTACGTTTTTTCGTGTGTGTAAATAGGTGAAACGTAGAAGTTCAATGAAAATGTGAGTGAAAGCTTTAACATGCAATCAATTATGAACAGCAGCCTTGATCTGCAAACCAAAGGTAAGAAAGTTTAAATAAAATTTAAATTAATTAGTTTAAAACTAATTTCATAAGGGACTGCGTTTGAAGAAAAAGTTTACTTTTGTTCCACCTAAATTTGCCAGTTGCCGATGTGGTTGTTACCGAGAATTCGTATTAATGTCGATTTCAGAAACTGTGTTCAGCCATTTAATAAAAAAATCACTTTTAATATTAATGTGTCAAATGACTTACGGTATGCATGCGCAGGCGACTGAAGAGACATGTCCCATCTACTAATTATGGACACTAAATAAAATTAAACTAAATATTGCCTCGTATGTTCAAACTCACCCTTACGTGTCGATCTAATTGCTAAATGCAACTCCAGCTACAGGCTTTCATTCGTAGCTACTTGTCAATCAGTCTTTTTCTGTGAGGTGCGTCTGCTAAAGAATTGTTTTGATTTTGATCATTCAAGAATAAATATTGTGCTAATGAATAGAAAAGCTTTCAAGGCTGATAACTGTGCTAAGACTGTAGGCTGCATTTATATCTAACAAAGAATTATTTTGTTCATCTCCAGAGAACCTAACAAGTGCAAATCAAGATGAACTGTATGTCCAGTACATGTTGCATTTTTTTGTCGGTTACGTTGCTACACTGCTGGCATCACTGTTCGGTAACACTGTGATTATTCACATTATACGAAGAGACAACTCTATGAAGACTACAACAAATTATTTGATTTTAAACCAAGCATGTGCTGATATTCTGATAACATTGGTCGACTTAGTAAATTATTTAACCTTAGACTCTACTGGAAGTAAGTGGCCCGGAGGACTATTGGGAGTGATTACATGCAAGTTGTTTAAAGCGTGCCTTTTTATTCTTCCTGTTTTCTCAGTTTGGATCCTCGTAACCATTGCCGTTGATCGCTTTTATGCAGTAACTCAACCTTTCCGAGTTTCGCCTTTATCTCGACATTTTAAGAAAATAATTCTGCTACTATGGTTCTGGTCTATTGCCTCTTCAGCAAACACCTTTACACTGACAAGCCTGAAAAAAGGCGAGGAATATAATTATTGTATTACAATTTTTTTGCTAGGTGAGTCGAAGACATTTTTAGTAGTTGGTATTATTTTGAACATTTTCTCGCCTCTTTTAATAACCGCAACTCTATACACAGTTGTATGTCTTAAACTGTGGTCACGTGAAGTACCGGGAGAAGGAGCCAATCATAATGAGCGACAAGCCGAAGCCATAAAAACAGCAAAAAAAGTGACCCGGATGGTGATTGCTGTTATGGTGTTATATGTGCTGTGTTGGGGTCCATTGTTTATATCGCTTATTTTGATCATTTTTGGGTATGTGAAAATAGATTATAGTTCATCTTTTAATTTCGTTATTATTTGGTTATCTGCTGCTTACAGTGGACTTAATCCATATGTTTATCTTACTTTTAATCAAAAGTTTCGAAATGGGTTGAAAAATTTATTTTGAAATTGTTTAAGAAGAGTTCAGTGTTTTCTTTCTTGTCGATCCCAAAGCGTAGATTTAGAGCAAATATAAAACTACTCTGTATAAACTATCGTATTGTAAGATCTTGTACTGCAAACAACTTAAATGGAAGAATAAACTAATTTCTAAACGTGATTCAAATTTTATTTTAATTAATAACATCTAAATATCTGTTCTCTAAAAATCTGGCAAATTTTGGAATAAATCAATCTACTGTTTTCAATGTTAAAAAGGGTCCGTTCCACGAATGTCTACAAGTATCGATTGAGTTGCTTTGTATTAATAAAGTAATTTAAACAAAAATTCTAAACATGGTTAAAATTACATCTATTCTTTTATGATTGATTAAATGTAATTATATGTTGGGAATTAACATATTCTGGTATACCTTTTTACCACCAAACAATCTTAGTGTATTTTATCGCTTATTTCCGTTCTGCTGTCACCATTTTTCAAGTTCCTACGTCCCTCATTACGATTGCTTTCCGAATAAAATACAGTTGTTGCTTGTCAAAAATTGCTCGAGAAACTGATTTGGAAATCAAAATTACAAAAATACACAAACATATTTGCATAAGGCGACGCGAGTGAAGATAGAACTATAAAATCCAAGTCTTGCTTTGTTTACATAAAATCGCTTTTCAATTTATATAATGAATGAGCAAACACCTAAAAATGGACAACACAATCTTGAGTTCTTTCGAAAAATTTTATTCAAATCTCCATTAGTTTATGTTTAAAAGCAAAACGCGTACCATTTATAACGCATCGAGGTCGAGCTGCCTTCGATGAAATTCAAGAAATCGATACAACTGAATTTAAGCACGTTTAAAAACAATTCTTCAAAACTACACAGGAACACAAAGAAAAAGTCAATCACAGATTGATATCAACATAAATTTCCATCGAAAAATGTAATCTGTTTTACCTTATAAGCCCCCGCTTGCTGGGAAATTCTTTAAATCTCCGCTTCTTTGGTTATGAAATCCGTAATAAAAACAAAAAATCTCCCCGCGTTGATCAAAACGTATGAAGTTCCTCGAAGCAAGATTTTATCCTTGCAAGCTCTTCTTTTCCCACTAAAGCTGGCTTCTGAGTATCCCTCAATTAGTATCCCTGTCTTGAGTAGCAAACCGCGAAAAATTCAGGGAAATAATGACTTTAATTTCAACGGTTTTTCCCGCTTAGTAAACACAGCAAAACAGTGTTTTACCAGGTGACGTGACATTCGGCCGTGTAACCGCGCGAAAAACAAAGCCTCGCTTTGGTTTTAAAATTGCTAAGATCCCGAATGTTGCGTGACGTCGTACCCGCATATTTTGCGGCGTCATACGTGCCCGCGAGCTATCCCTGTCCAACGCGGGCGGGCGGCACACACACACGCCTGCGAAACATTCCGCTAGCCATGACCATAAAAAACGACGGGCATAGGTTTAGATCTATGACTATGGGGCTCCGTAGCGGGCCTTCGGCTTTCGAGAGCTCCGCTAAAAACCGCTTTGAATAGAGTTTGGAATTAAACACGCGTAGCAGTGAAATCGGTAGTAAACACAATTCCAGTCTAAATTATAATTATATAATTATAATTATATAAACTAGTATACAATTTCTTGCTTTCATAATTAAATACAATCCTCCAATGCAAACAATTCGACTGCTTCAAACAGACGGCAAAATAATTCACATAATAGAGGCGGCGCTTCAAATGCACCACTCGTTGCTTCTCTCTGTGACATTTGTTTGTCATGTAAATTAAACGAAACTGGTTCCACAACCCAATAATTAAAAAATACGGAAGACATCAAAGAGCCGAGCACTTATGCTGAGAACAGCTGTGATGTACACTCTCCCTCATCAGAATCAGGTGAATGTACAACTTAACAAGATTATAGTACTACACTGCTTAAATAGTTATAGGCTATGTTACTGAGGCACCTTTTAGCTATGATTCCTTTATGATAACGTTTCGTACTCTCTAGAAAGCATACCGATTGTGGCCGGTATAGAATAAGTTTGGCATATAAATTAAATATCACATTTTCTTTTTCGTTTCAAGTCAGAACGAAAACAGAATGAAAAAGGCGAACGTTTTTAATACCATTTTTAAATAAAACCTTCATGACAGTGTACTGGTCCTTTTTCATAAAATTTCTGTGTATTCGAGTTGAATTTATATTTTATTAAAAGCTAAATATTAAGTCAAACGCTGATTATAGTTCAGTGTGACTGTTTCGTTCTCTTAAAGAAAAACACTTTTTTAAATTAAATTCGCAGAGTCTTGAATAAATATTTGATAACCCTACCATCTATCAATTGTATGACAATCATGTTCTTCATAACAACATTTTTCCCTATATTTTCCAGAAGTATTCCACGGTTTCTTAAGATAATACAAAAAAAGGAAAATTTGCTGTTTTATAATCATGCAACAGTAAGCCCTTTAGTAGTAACACGCAAGTTAATTTCAAGTTCACACATAACGGGCGATTTTCTATTTTTTATTTCATAGAGATGTTAATGAATTCATTGTGTTTGGATTTATTAATTCTATTTGAGTCGTAGGCTTTTAAAAGAGAGAAAGCAATAAAAAAATATGTGGTAATAACGCATTGCTAATTATTTCTTTGTTCCTTTCCCATGATTAAATGAACAGATCAACAAACACAGCGAGATGAACTTGACGGATCTGACAAATATAGGTATGAGGCTCTATTATTTAAAGAGGTATCGAAGAACACGTTATTTCAGCTGCAGTTTTGTCTTTGAGGAACTTGTCAAACCTGTTTTTCTGGCATTAATATCTAAAATATATATTTTGACATATTCGGAGACCCAATATTGAGGAGAAATACAAACGGGTTCTTTTAAGACTTTTAAATCTCCTTCGAAGCATAATTTAGCGAGTTTATAAAATTTTCATCTTGATGATGTTCCATGCATAAGATAGCGGCATCTACTTCGTTGTTCTTCTTGTATTCATTGACTACTTCCTTAATTGCTTCCTTGATTAAGTGTCCAACAGAAACATGGAAAGAAATCAGGGAGCCAGCGGCTCAATAGTCTACCATGCAGCCGTTGTTTGTGTCGTTACGCAACGCTCTTCCTCGGCACTTTATTCAGTAGCTACAATCTTAGACAAAAGGGTTGAGACAAAATACGACATTTTAAGCTCAACGCACATGACATTCATTTCTTACCCCCACCCCCCCCCTGTACAATGTTGTTCAAATGTTGAAATAATTTTTCTACAGTCCAACAAAAATAATGAACAACATTGAATTGGGGGAGGGGGGTTTAAGCATTGTTTTACACGATATTTTTAATGATTTTCGAAGTAAGTCTGGTTTTCACGCGTTAGTGTACAAAAGTCTCAACTAGTTTTGTTCAAGATTGTAGAAACAACCAAACTTATTTTATCTCAGTGAAACATTGTTTTATTTAACTATTAGTCCGGCAGTTAATTACATTCAACTGGTATTCTGATTTGAAGTCTTTGGTTCTAAATGAAATCCTCAATGACAACAATAAATAACATTTTTTGGCGCGTCACAGATAACCGCTTAGCCAATTAGTGCAGTGTTTTGATCAGATGTGCGAAAAAAACATGGTATTCTCAGCCGCTATTGAGCCAAAGAGACGGGCATATATTGCCTTTTTAGCTCGCGATAAGGCTTTTAAAACTGAAGACATCGTGAAGAAATGCCATGTTTCAAGAGCTACTGTGTATAGGATTCGAAACGAATCATTTTTATCCGAGGGACAAAAAAGAAGATGTTGTTTTGGTGGTAGACCAAGGAAGTTATGCCCCCGTGATGAACGCAAATTGCTACGAAGTTTGGCTGTGTTAAGGAAGCAAGAGGAGCAGTTTTCATCGAAACGACTAATGAAACAAGCCGGAGTGCCAGAAAACAAGGTCAGCGACCGAACTGTCCGTAGATTTTTGAATAGGAAGGGGTATTTTTACCTTCAAGCGCGAAAGAAGGGATTGATGTCAGCGCGTGATTTGCGCAAGCGCGTACTCTTTGCAAAAGACATGAAGAAAAAATACTCTGGTGATGTTTGGAAAGAGAAAGTTGCGTTTTTTCTTGATGGTGTTAGTTTCTACTACAAAACAAATCCAGCAGATCAAGCGCGTGCTCCAAAAGGAAGAGTGTGGCGTAAAAGAAGCGAGGGCCTGAAGCAAGGGTGCACTGCTAAAGGATCGAAGTAGGGTAGTGGTGGGCGGGTCTTAAGACTAATGGTGGCCATTTCCTATGGAAAGGGAGTCATTCAATGCAGTGAACACGAAGGACTTGACGGTGCTTCATTTGCGCAGTTTCTGGAAGAGAATTTGGACGCAATGTTTATAAAGGCGGGCAAGAATGGCTCAAGATTATTCATACAAGATAACGCCTCAAATCAAAATTCGGGGCTGGTCCGCCGAGTGTTGCGTCGGAAAAGGGCAAAACAGTTGTTTATACCAGCACGTTCGCCTGACGTAAATGCTGTGGAAAATTTCTTTAATCTGATAAAAATAGAACTACGTAAGCAAGCATTAAAGCTAAATATTACACACGAGACATATGAACAGTTTGCCACGCGCGTAATTACAACTATGTACAACTTCCCTGCAGATATTATTGATAAAATTATTGACACAATGAGTGGTCGCATGGAAGCGATTATAAAAAGTAAAGGTGAACGTACAAAATACTAATAATCAACTCATTCTAAGGAAAATTTTACATTGTACAGAAAAAAAAATGGGGACTGAAAAATGTTGAAAGCAATGTAACGTTAATCATGGGTACGTCACGTAACATGTTTCGCGCGTGACACAGTGTTAAACAATAACGTAACGCGACGACAATAAATGTCTATTTATAATACTTTGAAATACATGGTTGTGTTATCTTTTTCCGTGAAAAAGTTTAAGAACACAATTGCTACATATTTACACGATTAACAGAAGGAAATGGACACATTTTAAACGAATAACAACGAATAACAGTGGGAGACTATGAAATATAAGAAGGTTGATCTATTGTTTTAGTGCAGTTTGGTGTTATTCGTTAAAATGTGGTGTTATTCGTTCTTTTTTTTAACTGAATCTGTTCATTGTTTGTAGTTAATCGGCTTCTACAAAATTCCAATCATCACAAGTACTTTACTCCAGCACGAGCCGTGCAAAACATTTTGCACACGCCGGGACTTCGCGCTGGCTATCCCGGGACTCTGTAAAACACGGATCCGGACGGCAGATGCGGACGGCGGACCGCGGACGGCGGACGGCGGACGGCGGACCGCGGACGGCGGACGGCGGACGGCGGACGGCGGACAGCGGGTGGCGGACGGCGGACGCGGAAAATAATAAATCAATAAAAATAAATCAATAAATGTTTAATGTGCAAAATGAAATAAATTAATGAGATAAATTAATAAGAAAAAGTTAAGAAAGAAAAATAGAAAAATCACTATTAGTCGAGACATTTTCGGATCACTGTCGGAAATCAGTCGGAAGTCTTCTATACCCATCGGAATTTTTCGGAAAATGATTAGAAACGTTCAAAAATTGTAGAAATCGTATTCTGTGTTGTTAATATAATATTTTATATTCCATTCTCCCCGCATTCGTGTATTATTATTTGTGTCTATTTATTCGTGAGCATATATACGAGTTTATTCTTTGATTAATGGAATGACTTAAGATGAAACTAAGTTCGTAAAATTTTCAGAAATCTTCGAAAAATGCTCGGAAATTTTCGGAATTTGCAGAAATCTTATTTGCGCACCAATGTATTAATGTCTATATCTTTTTTCTTCGTGATTTTATACTACAAGGAATGACTAATTAAGAATTGGTTCATGCTTAGCGTGCGTCTATCGAGTCAATGGATGCACGCCTGAAGTTTGGAGAGCACGAGAGAAGCCGAAGCCTGGTTTCCATATGATCGCTACGATAGTTGCTCTCGCTGAAAAAACGATCAGCGCTTGTAGCGAAATGGAGTAAGCCACTCTCCAGCGATCGTTGCGATTGTGTTGAAAGTATGGAGAGTGGTTTAGTTCATTTCGCTACAAGCGCTGAACGTCTTTTCAGCGATCTTTGCGATCGTAGCGATCCGGAGTTGCTCGAGGTTGATAGGCGAGGGAATTTTTTGGCGGGAGTGCCAAGATTTCGAAGGCGACCCGACCAGATCCGCTTCGCCCTCATCAACTATCGCTTGATAGAAAGCTCGAGCTCATCATCTAATTGTTAAGTAGAAAGTGAGTCGAGTGAATAGCCTAATGGCGCCCGCTTCTTCGCGTTTTCGAAGTGTCTGTGAAGAGTATTTGTTAAGTTTTGAACGTCTAGTAGATTTACACTAAAACAATTGTTGAATAAATGTACGCTCGTGCTATTGAATTAGATTGGGCGAATTTCCTTGCTATACCATAATAAAAACTTGCTCCTTTAAGTTCCTACAGCCGCGTAGTGAGATTTTTTCGGTTCAAATCCGCTTCAAACAATGTTTAATAGGAACATTTTCAACCTCGAGCAACTCTGACACTTCTCTCGTGCTTCCAACCTTCCATGTAACTAACTTCCGTGTATCCATAACTCGATAGACGCACGCTAAGCATGAACCAATTCTTAATTAGTCATTCCTTGATAGTATAAAATCACGGATAAAAAAGATATAGACATTAATACATTTATAGTGCAAATTTCTGCAAATTCTCCGAAAATTTCCAAGCATTTTTCAAAGATTTCTGAAAATTTTCCGAACATTGTCTTAAATGAACTTAATTACTTTCATCTTAAGTCATTCCTTTAATTAAAGAATAAACTCGTACATAAGCTCACGCATAAATAGATACAGATTTTAATACACGAATGCGCGGAGAATGAAATGTAATTTCTGCAATTTCTGCAATTTTCGAACGTTTCTGATCATTTTCCGAAAAATTCCGATGAGTACCGAAGACTTCCGATTGATTTCCGACAGTGATTCGAAAATGTCTCGACTAATAGTGATTTTATTTTTATTTTTTCTTTCTTAATTTTTCTTATCAAATTATCTCATTAATTTATTTCCTTTTTTACATCATACATTTATTGATTTATTTTATTGATTTATTATCTTCCGCCGTCCGCCGTCCGCCGTCCGCCGTCCGCCGTCCGCCGTCCGCCGTCCGCCGTCCGCCGTCCACCGTCCGCCGTCCGCATCCGCCGTCTGGATCCGCGTTTTACAGAGTCCCGGCTATCCCGCGGGATTTGATAATTGAAATAAAACACTCTGAAACGAACAGCCATCATTTCAGTTTCGCGTTCATCCACCACGCCGTTCTTAATGTATGTGAGTGGCCTTTTTCCTGTGCAGAAGATAGGGGTGTCAGCTGTCAAAGTTACATCTTTGGCGAAATGTGTCTTAGGGGCAGGTAAATGTACCAAATGACCTTCCAACAGTAACAGTAGGTCATGCCAAGGTATCAGCTGTGCAGACCAACGAAAATCATTTAAAAATATACATTCCGCGTTCTCCACGCCCACCCAAGCAAAGCTTCCAGTTGCTGGGTTACAAAAAGTGTTGTAGATGTCGCTGAGTGGTTTTAGAATAAATGTCTTGGCACAGTTCGCAGGACCAACTATCATTATGTTTCTGTACTTGCCGCGGCCTTTCACAAGAAGTTCACTGACAGCTTGTTTAAACACAGTGACAGGCACATTGTTGTTTCTAAGGACTTCCTTAGCGCAGTTAAGCCAATGCCCGTTGCATCGAGCAGCACAATCTCCATTTTTCACTTCTTCCAGGATGTCCATACGGGTTTTCTGGGCTCTATTCAATTTATCCTGGGCGCCTTCTATTTCCCATGCCGATTTCAAAACGTCAGCCACAAACCTAGGTGTGCGGCTTAGTAAAAACTCCGCAAGGTTGATTTTGCCCTCTTGTTTCTGTTGAAACGCCAACGCTTGTAACTGAGTTAGTGTTTTAATATCATTGTCCACAATAATCTCCGATACATCATATGCTGAAAGACGTTTCTTTTTTCGTTTACTACGACCCGAGGAGTCGTTGCATTCATGACTATCGTTGTCACTGTCAGTATCACTGATGGCTGCTGGTTTGATTGAACGCTTTCTTTCGCGTCTTGAACGGCTGGCTGAGTTTGTGGCAGGTCTCTTTTTTTCTTTTAGATTAGGATGGTTCGCACTTTCCGCAAAATGTTTGTCTGATTTCGTGACGTAACGCCAAGCACTGTAGTAATTGTGATGATTACTCGAGAAATGAACTGAAATATTGTGCTCACGAAGAAGATATTGTTTGGCTGAAAACCAGCACTGATTACGATCTAACTTTATGGCAATGTGGTAATGTTCACCTGAAGTTCGATGCTGTTCCCTACTGCAACACCACTGAACAACCTTCGCACTACCTTGAGAGAACGCTTGTACCACAGCGAGCGCAAAATCTTCACGCGCAATATCCGCTTGACTGTAAGTTACAAGATAAATACTTCTAAGTTCGTTCCGTTGCAGAGATTCCTCTACAGTCGTGTTTTCTGAACTTTCTGAGCTTGATTCGTTACTACAATAGCTTCTTAGAAGATCCATACGTGCATACAAACGCAAACAAATGTAGAATAACACCATAAATAACCACCCATGGTGGCGTCCATGACGCTGCTTTGGTTGGTATGGTAACTCGGGAACATGCACTTGGTCACGTAAAAAATCGTACAAGCAATCTTCCCAGATGGAATCCATATCAACATCACCAGCTCACACACTACTAAAACTGTATACCTTTTCGAGATCACAACTTCACGCGTTTGTTAGAAATATCAGTAAAAGTCATTTCTACTGTAGGATGTCTGACACATTTACTGGAAACCGCCGTGTTACGAGAAAATAATTAGTTTCCACCCCAAATATTATCTGCATTTATAACAACTGTACCGAAGACTAAACGACAATAGTATGTTAACGTTCGGTTTGGTTCTCCTGCCGGTGAAACTCTTCGAGAAAACGTCAAATATCTATAAGATAATTTTAGAATTTCAATTTTAATGCGTTAATTAAGGTACACGAATTAAATGTTAAATTAAACATTTCCTGTTTCTGACCACCGAAAAGGCTCCGTTTTAGTTTTAGCAGACAGGGCAACCCACTATCCGCTTATTTATTTATTATTACAGTTGAAATTCTGTTAATCCGCATTCGTGATATATGATTCGAGCATTTCTGGCATAAAAATCAATACTGAAGACTTTAACCTTCGTGCCTTTGCTGACGACTTAACTTGCTTTCTGAAAGACAAATTATCATATATTAATTTATTACAGTGTATCTTGAATAGTTTTTCTGCATGTTCAGACTATATAAAGCTAAATAAAACAAAAACAGAATTTCTGTGGCTCGGCAGCAAAAAGGACATACAAAAACATTAAAACATTAAAAAGAGGAAGGAATATAACTTCGATAAGTTAACATGAGAAAACTTACTCTATACGGTCGAATCCAAATTATAAAAACGTTTGCAATTCCAAAAATAATGTACAGAGCTTCCCTTACTCACATAGATAAAGAAACCATCAAAGAAATTAATAGCCTCATTTATAATTTTATTTAGAATGGAAAAGGTAAAATTAAAAGATTAGCATTTATCAACAGTATGAGAATGGGGGTCTTAAGGTTCCCCACCTAGAATCCTTAATTGAAACCCAAAGAATACGATACATTGATAGACTCTTGATAGATTTTTAGACGAAGAAAGTGTGAATGTTTGGAAGACGATCCTAAACTACCATCTTAGCAAAGTCGGAGCTTCTTTTTTGTTTCAATGTAACTTCATGATGTTAACAAATTACCCATTAAACTTCCCGTTTTCTTTGATGAATGTATCACAGCCTGGAAAAGTCATAGCATGCAATCTTCGCCTACCTCTAGATCTGAACTTCTCTCAGAAATACTTTGGAACAATCAGCACATTTGTATTGGTGGCAAATCGGTTTACAATGACAAGCTAGTTAAAATTGGAATTAGAAAAATTGTTGACATCATACAAAACAGTGGAAATTTATGCAAGTGGGACGATCTAAGAAACCGCTATCCTGCACGGAGCACCTCAGACTACTTTCTTGTATTTAGGAGAAATTTATAACGCCTTACGTACGTTGCGTTGCCACAATATGGAAAACGTTTTAAATACACCACCAAATGGATCTCCCACAAACCCAGGCACTTCAACTAGTATCAAAGAAAACTTATTCGAATAAGATTGACACAATAGCTCTCAGATCAACAGTGCAAATTAAATTTCAAGAACTATACCAAAACTTTGATTTTAGATGGAACGAAATATACACACGCCCTTACAAGACAACAATTAATTGTAAAACTAGTAGAGAGTTTCAGTATAAAATCCTTCGAATCAAATACTTTATACTAATAAAATACTATATATTTTTTTCATTTTCTTTTTACTGTATGTGTGTGTATTTTGTAACTACCTAGTTTGTATCTTGTGTTTCAACATGTAGTTTTTTGTAAAAACGTAAAAAACAATAAAATACTAATAAAAATAAGATAATTTTAGAATTTCAATTTTAATGCGTTAAGAAAGTTTTACAATACAAATGTAAAACGCAGTTAATGGAGTGTGACGCTCTTGGCCCCATGGGGCATCTATTTCTATGCTATTGTATTTGTGCACTGTACTTTAGACTCACAACCCAGACGTACAAAGGTTGTTTTATAATTTATCAATAGTACTTTTACTTTTGTAAGCATGTTGCAACCTTGTCTGGTTTGCTAGTTAGTTCGCGTTTTCTCAGTGGTTAAATCAGCAAATACTCTATTCATGTCTCATTTGTTATCATGCGAAATCTAGGCAGTATATAGTACAGCCTCAGCCATTGGTTTTGGCCACGAGCACTGTCTAGCTATAAAATGCAATGTAAAAGGTTCAAAGTCACATTTGCCTTCAGTTGATTTACTCACTATCAAGTTTTGTAAAATGAAATACTAATAAAAATAAGATAATTTTAGAATTTCAATTTTAATGCGTTAATTAAGGTACATGAATTAAATGTTAAATTAAACATTTCTTTTACTGACTACCGAAAAGGCTCCGTTTTAGGTTACAGCTATTTAAAAAAAATGAAGAAAGAAATCCTTCTTGCTACTTGCTTCGCTTTTATATAGGAATATAAAAAAATGTTTGTAGTATTTTATATATAATGAGAATACTTTTTTTTTCATTTTTAGACAACTTTACAAGTAACGCCGAAGAAATACCAAGCCAGTTTAAAAGTTGGATGTCTTTGGGGTACGCCATTATAGTAATGACGTCACTATGTGGCAATTCAATCATCATTTATATTATACAATCAAATAACGACATGAAGACAACCACGAATTATCTGATTTTGAATCAAGCATGTGCTGATCTAACAATAACACTTACACAGTCAATCAATGCATTTCGTCATATCTACCTTGGCGGTGAATGGTTTGGAGGACAATTTGGCCAAATCACCTGTGGGTCATACCTCGTTGTCATATCTGTCCCACATTACTTTTCAGTTTGGATCCTTGTAACGATTGCTATTGACCGCTTTTATGCAGTCACTCGACCATTGCAAGTGTCGCCAATCTCTCGACATTTGAAGAAAACCATTCCGTTCTTGTGGCTGTGGTGCTTTGCTAGTACAATAAATATCCTTGTTAACGGAGGCTTGGAAAAAGTCAAACAATCGTTTTACTGCAGTTTAGAAAGTATCTACAATCAGTGGATAGCTTTTGACTTTATTGACGTTTCACTGAACATCGTTCTTCCCTTTTTGGTAATAGTAGTTCTATACACAATTGTTTGTCTTAAATTGTGGACACATCAGGGTACGGGGAGAAGGAGACAATCAGAACGAGCGACAAGCCAACGCCATAAAAACAGAAAAAAAAGTGACCCGGATGATGATTGTTGTGGTGGTCTTATTTGTTCTGTGCTGGTTTCCATTCTTTATCATGGTTACTTTGCAGACACTAATAGGTTCTGTCCAAATAGGTGTACGTTTTATCTTATTCATAGGGCTGTTAACGATTTCGTATAGTGGACTTAATCCATATGTTTATGTAACATTAAGTCACAAGTTTCGAATTCGTTGTAAAAAACTGATTGGTAATTTTGTTAGAAAAATCAGAATTTCAAATTTTCTTATTTCGCGATCTCAAAGCTTTGAGCTTCAGCACTGATCGAATTGTAAAACTAGTTAACCTGGCAGATCGTTACAATTCATACGTCGAAAACTTATTGAAGGGTCACGATGTATGAAAAAACTGTGAATTAATTGTTTAAAAATATTTACGGAAAATTTCTTTAGGAGATCAAGAATTAGAACTATTATCTCATTTTTCCAACAGGAAAATTATATCAACTATGGAGATGGCAAACGCGGGTCAATTTTTAACCTAACACTTTTTTATTTCTTTCGATTTTTCGTGTCGGTTTAATTTTTGTTAATATATTTTGCATGCGCACGGTTTAATGATTGAGTAAAGGATTTCGCGCTGTTGGGGTATCATGAGTTATCGGGACAAATGTAACATGTCACCAAAAACGGTGTTTGTATGATAATCTAGTGTAAAATAATATAATTTTGGTAAAATTTAAATTTTCTGATATCTGTGAATTGAAAGCTTATTAAAAACTAGAAAGAAGATTTTACTCATCAAAGTTTGAGGTGAAAGGTGAATTGAAAGCTCATTAAAAACTAGAAAGAAGATTTTACTCATCAAAGTTTGAGGTGTGTAGCCGTATTAGAAAGCATGCAGTTATTTTCATGTACTTCGACTGGGCTGTATTACACTGAAATGTATGGAAAACATGAATTAAAATTAATTGCACTCTTTCTAACACAGTATCGCGCACCCGAGCCAGAAGGCTCATACGGGCCGGAGTTTAAACCCGGTTTCTATAGCATGAAGCGGCTAGGAATATTGCTACTCCCCCCTGGATGGGATGCTAGTTCATCGCAGGGTTACCCCCAGCATTTTGTCGCCGGTACCCATTTATACACCTGGGTGGAGAGAGACAGTGTGGAGTAAAGTTTCTTGTCTAAGGAAACAACACGACGGCAGAGACCAGGCTTCGAACCACCGACCTTCAGGGTGAAAGTCCGACGCGCTAACCACTACACCACCGTGCCGCCCACACTTCTAACACAGTATGGTAAGATTATAATTCATAAACTTTTCAGATAACAAATGTCATATAATAATACATTTAATCAATCCAAAAAGAATAGATTTACTATAGATATTTTTCAATGTAATTTTAACCATGTTTAGAATTTCTTTTAAGTTGTTTTATTAATACAAAACAATTCAATCGATACTTGTAGACATTCGTGGAACGGACTCTTTTTGATATTGAAAATAGCAGATTGATTTATTCCAAAAAAAAATGTCGATGAAATTTGCCAGATTTTTAAAGAACAGATTTAGATATTATTAATTTAAAAAAATTAAGTAAAAATTAATTGAAAATTCTCTTCGGTTGCATCGCATTAGAAGAGAATTGATTTCTGTTCGCTATTGTTAGAGCTGTTAATTATATATTACGATTTTTGTTATCTGTTGAATGTAGGCATGTTTTATGCCGATGTAAGTTATTTGCATGCACGTGCATTTGCTATGCCCGTGGAAGTATGTGTATAAATAGTTGGTTCTTTAGTATGCGAGTCAGTTCTCGGTCGTTACACTGACGGTTTACCCTAGTCAAATTTTACTTCTATTCCTTCCCATTGACCGCGCAAAGATCAACCGTCGAATTTCAGGGTATTGAACATGAATCATCTAGCCTTTCCTTAGCTGGTTCTTCCGTTCCGTCTGTGGTGTCCGACTCCGTGATCAAGGCAATCGTTGACAAGTCGTTGTTGCCAGTTCGTCGGCCTTGGTGAAGGCCGTGGATGATATGATCGCCTAGAAGATTGCAGAAAGCGTTTTGCTTAGGTTGCACGGGCACTTTGGCAGTTGACCATCCCAGTAGCGGTTAAAAGTCGAGGCCAAGTAGATTGGAAGAGGAAGAGTCCTACATCCGCTGGAAGTCTTGCTTTAGCAGCAAGTTCTGCGTCAACGTTTCCGATCCCGTCGTATACTTCCAACAGAGTTCCTGTTGTGCGATCGCCTTTGGGTCCCTGGTCCGCGTGCGGCAAGCTTGGCCACTTACAGGCAAAGTGCTCTGAGAAGGCGAGCTTCCAGTTTGGCTGCGGTCAGAATGTCTCAGCGCCTCAAGGATGAGCTGGATCAGCAGGAGGAATCAGAAAAGTGTATTTTTTGGTCTGTATATCACAGAGGTTATGAATATCAAGCGGGTTGCTCTCATGAGGGGTGGTAGGGAGGCTGTACCGTTGTAGGTCCTCTGTTTGTCCAAAATATTGTTACTTTTAGTTATGCTCTCCATTTAAAATCCTTTCCAGAGTCAGCTTTCTTATAAAATAACCGTTCCGCAATGAGCATCCTAGTTTTGTTGAGGAGGCCATCAATGACCTGCTATTAGCAAGCCTGGTATTGAGGAGCATAATTGCCCTACTCATGTTGTTAACCCTTTGACGCAGCAAAACGGAAAAATTGAGTCTTGTTTTAGATTTGCGTTATGTTAATTATTTTATTGAGTGTACACGTCACAAGTACAAAGATCTTAGGACACGTTCAGAAATTTTTTAGTCTGGTTTCTTTTTCTTCACATTTGATTTAGAAAGTGTGTATCATCACGTTAGCATTATTAAGCATCATCAGCAGCTTCTCGGGTAGAGCTGGTTATTTTCAATGGTACAAGGAGGTATTTTACCTTTAAGTGTTATCTTTTGACTTGTGCTCGGCCCGTTATTTATTTACTAAACTGCTACGCCCGTTAGTAACGCGTAGGCGATCTATGGGGCATGTTTCTGTCGTTTATATTGACGATGGGATTTTGGGTGCCAGTGATCAGATTAGTGCGAAAGCTGCTAGGTTTTGTTCATAGGGGGGATCTCGATCATTTGGACTGAAATGTAACGAGGCTAAGAGCAACTGGGAGCCTTAGCAGATAGGTCAATGGTTGTATTATTCCACTGTTCGAATGATTTTTCAAGTACCTTCGCATAAATTGACACTCTCAAATGGCCGGGCTGTTCGCAATGTACTGGGGTCTGAATGGGTTCCTGTAAGAATATTGCCCACTTTATAGATTATTTGTCAGGCAATCTTTTATTATTGCTTGTAGAGGATCGTGGCGCGTTCATATTTTTGTCGCCGAACAGGTGTCTCAAGAATTAAAGTTTTGGTCACAGCACATTGATGCTTTAAATGGATATGCCATTAAGAGAACGTTTTCTGCTATGGCAGTTGTTTATAGCGATGCCAGTGATACTGGCTTTGGTGGTTATTCCGCCCTTGTCGGGGGTCCCATGTACAGGGTATTCAATTAGCATTTTTTAAGTTCTTATGTCTTTTGACATTACCATAGAGATGGAGTGGCGACCTAGATGCCAGAACGAGAAAGCAGATTGAAAAGTTAAGTTGTTTTTTCGACAGTCAGAATACTTGTAGAATGTTTCAGTGGGGAGCCCCAAACCTGATTTGCAGGGTATTGCAGTTAGCATTTTCGACGTTGGTATGTCTTTTGACATTACCATAGAGATGGAGGGGCAACCTAGATGCCAGAACGAGAAAGCAGATTGAAAAGTTAAGTTGTTTTTTCGACAGTCAGAATACTCGTTGAATTGTTTCAGTGGGGAGCCCCAAACCTGATTTGCAGGGTATTGCAGTTAGCATTTTTTACGTTGATATGTCTTTTGACATTGCCATAGAAATGGAGTGGCTACCTGGTGGCAGAACTCAAAGCTTTGTGAATCCTGCAAATAGCGCAGTGAAGCGCTTGTGAAAGAATGTTTGATTCTACCACAGATTTGTCCAGTTTTTGATCCAGGTACTGGGGAGGTCAGTCATTTCAGTGTAATGAACGTAAGACTGTATTTTCAGTGAACCCGAGTTTCAGGGTTGTGGCTTTGCGAATAGATTGCAAGTGCTTGTGAAAAGGCATGTAACAGAAGTTCATTCGATCGAGGTTGTTTAATTTGCATTATATCTCCGTAAATTATACAGGCTTGTTGCGTGATATAACGCCTTTGTAATTTAACCTGAATTTTCAGGTTTGGATTGTAAGCATTTTGTGATTGATGAATTAAAACGGAAGTAGACTGACAACAGATCTTTGTTTTGCTGCGTTTATTGTTTTAGTATTTAATTGTACGTTTTAGTATTTCTTAGTCGCGTTTATGCACGCATTGTTTGTAATACTTTTGTTTCTGCCTAGCTTTACCAAAGACTGGTCATGTGATGTTAATTGGCTTTGTGCGTACTGTTCAGCATTTGGTTGCTAGTAAAGGCACTGGAGCGTTGGTTATTCCAGTATGGCCTTCTTCTTATTTATTTTTTGCCTTTTGTGAATCCTACGAATAGCGCAGTGAAGCGCTTGTGAAAGAATGTTTGATCATTCCACAGATTTGTTCAGCTTTTTGATCCGAGTGCTGGGGAAGTCAGTCATTTCAGTATAATAAACGTAAGATTGTATTTTCAGCGAACCCGAGTTTCAGGGTTGTAGCAGTTGCGGATAGATTGCAAGTGCTTGTGAATAGGCATGTAACAGAAGTTTCTTTGAGGTCGTTTAATTTGCTTTATATCTCGATCCGTGAATGATACAGGCTTGTTGCGTGATCTAACGCCTTTGTAATTTTAAAACCTGAAATTTCAGGTTTGGCTTGTAAGCATTTTGTGATTGATGAATTTCAACGGGAGTAGACTGATAACAGATCTTTGTTTTGCTGCGTTTATTGTTTTAGTATTTAATTGTAGGTTATAGTATTTCTCAGTCGCGTTTATGCACGCATTGTTTGTGATACTTTTGTTTCTTCCCAGCCTTACCCAAGACTGGTCACGTAGTGTTAATTGACTTTGTCCGCCAGTTTCGCTTATTGTGCGTATTGTTAAGCATTTGCTTGCTAGTAAAGGCACTGGAGCATTGGTTATTCCAGAATGGCCTTCCTGTTATTTTTGCCTTTTGTGAATCCTACAAATAGCGCAGTGAAGTGCTTTGTGAAAGAATGTTTGATCCTACCACGGACTTGTCCAGTTTTTTATCCGGGTACTTGGGACTAAAGTCATTTCAGTGTTATGAACACGAGACTATTTTCAGCGAACATCAACAACAACAACTTTATTTCAATTAATATTACAATAACAATTACAATTACAGTTAATAAAATATTATTATAATAAAATAAACCCTAGTTTCAGGGTCGCTGCCAATATATTGCTCAAGCGCTCGCGAATAGGCGTGTAACAGAAGTTTATTCGAGGTTGTATAATTTGCATTATATCTCCGTAAATAATACAGGCTTGTTGTGTGATCTAACGCCTTTGCAATTTAACCTGAGTTGTCAGGTTTGGCTTGTAAGCATTTGTTGTTGATGAATTAAAACGGGAGTAACTTTAAAGAGACTTTTGTTTTAATTTGCTGCGTTTATTGTTTTTAGTATTTAATTGTACGTTATAGTATTTCTTAGTCGCGTTTATGCAGGCATTGTTGTAATACATTTGTTTCTTCCTAGATGTCCTGAGTTCTGTATTGTGGCGAAACAGCTGTCTCCAGTCCGTTCTTGTTTGAGCTAGCCAAAGACTTGCCAAATGTTGTTTGCTTGTCAAAGTTCCCAGCACCTTGGACAAGTATCGCTTGGCGGGGCTGTATTGCAAGCGTTGGGCTGTTTGTTTTTCTTGCGCCTTGCCGTCTTCCCTGCAAAGCCTTTAATCCGTGTCGCCCTTTATCTGAGGGACCTGCGGATTCAGCCAACTCGATCGCTTCCATTTCTTCAGCGGTGTACAGTATCCTCTGGGCCCATAAAGTTGCAGGTGAACCATCTTCTACGACAGGCGAAGCGATAGCGGCGATGGCAAGTGGCCTTTGATGCCGATGCTATTGATAAGCATGCCGGTTGGCGATCTAAGAGTTCCAAGTTTAGATATATTTCTGGCGCTATTGGCCTATATAGTGTGTACAGGTGACCGCTGCACCTAGCTTTGTTTACTCTCAGCAACGGCCAACTACGGCACAATACTCCAGAATTTGTTGTCTGCGTCATGATTTGTTAAGGGGAGTATGTAATTATGGGCACGTTGTTAAGAACAGAATTGAAAATTCTCTTCGGTTGCATCGCATTAGAAGAGAATTGATTTCTGTTCGCTATTGTTAGAGCTGTTAATTACGATTTTTGTTATCTGTTGGATGTTGGCATGTTTTATGCCGATGTAAGTTATTTGCATGCACGTGCATTTGCTATGCCCGTGGAAGTATGTGTATAAATAGTTGGTTCTTTAGTATGCGAGTCAGTTCTCGGTCGTTACACTGACGGTTTACCCTAGTCAAATTTTTTCTTGTTTGTTTTGATTAGTCTTTTCCACCGCTGAACTTTATTTGAACATTATCCACCAGTTTTTTCCTGCGATAATTAAATTTAAATTATCAGTGGCCCCGTAGGAAGGGTCGCCGGAGTTTTGAGCTTGGTTCCTACCCAGGTTTCCTACAATTTTTTTTCCCGTTGAGTTTCGGGTTTTTTAAGTAGGTTTTTCCTGGCCTCCGAGTATCTTTTGTGATGCGCTCTCAATTCTCCAGTTATTTTGTTTCATTATTTATTTTCTGTAAGATATTTAGCTGTGAGTTGTCATTTTGACGGCATACGTGTGAAATAAAGTGTAAGGGCCAACTACGGCACAATACTCCAGAATTTGTTGTCTGCGTCATGATTTGTTAAGGGGAGTATGTAATTATGGGCACGTTGTTAAGAACAGAATTTATTCTTCCATTTAAGTTGCTTGCAATACAAGATGATACAATACGATAATTTATATACAATAGTTTTATATATGCTCTAAATCTACGCTTTGGGATCGAGAAGAAAGAAAACACTGAACTCTTCTTGAACAATTTCCAAATAAATTTTTCAACCCATTTCGAAACTTTTGATTAAAAGTAAGATAAACATATGGATTGACTCCACTGTAAGCAGCAGATAACCAAATAATAACGAAATTAAAAGATGAACTATAATCTATTTTCACATGCCCAAAAATGGTCAAAGTAAGCGATATAAAAAATGGACCCCAACACAGCACATATAACACCACAACAGCAATCACCATCCTGGTAACTTTTCGCGCTGTTTTTATGGCTTCGGCTTGTCGCTCATTATGATTGGCTCCTTCTCCTGGTACTTCACGTGACCACAGTTTAAGACATACAACTGTGTATAGAGTTGCGGTTATTAAAATAGGCGAGAAAATGTTCAAAATAATACCAACTACTAAAAATGTCTTCCACTCATCTAGTAAAATATTTGTAAAACAATAATGATATTCCTCGCCTTTTTCCAGGCTTGTCAGTGCAAAGGTGTTTGCTGAAGAGGCAATAGACCAGAACCATAGTAGCAGAATTGTTTTCTTAAAATGTCGAGATAAAGGCGAAACTCGGAAAGGTCGAGTTACTGCATAAAAGCGATCAACGGCAATGGTTACGAGGATCCAAACTGAGAAAACAGGAAGAATAAAAAGGCACGCTTTTAACAACTTGCATGTTATCACTCCCAATAGTCCAGATAGTCCTCCGGGCCACTTACTTCCAGTAGAGTAGGTTAAATAATTTACTACCTCGACTAATGTTATCAGAATATCAGCACATGCTTGGTTTAAAATCAAATAATTTGTTGTAGTCTTCATAGAGTTGTCTGTTCGTATAATGTGAATAAGGACAGTGTTACCGAACAGTGACGCCAGCAGTGTAGCGACGTAACCGACAAATAACTGCAACATATATTGGACATACGGTTCATCACGATTTGCACTTGTTAGGTTCTCTGAAGATGAACAACATATTACTTTGTTAGGTATAAATGCAGCCTGCAGTCTTAGCACAGTTATCATCCAGGAAAGCTTTTCTATTCATTAGCATATATTTATTCCTGAATGATCAAAATCAAAACAATTCTTTAGCAGACGGCGCACCTCACAGAAAATTAAAAGACTGATTGACAAGTAGCTACGAATGAAAGCCTGTAGCTGTAGTTGCATTTAGAAGTTGCACTTAGGAATTAGATCGACACTAGGGAGAGTTGGAACATAACGAGGCAATATTTAGTTTTATTAATTTAGTGTCTAGTCCATAATTAGTAGACGGGACCTGTCTCTGTTCAGTCGCCTGCGCATGCCTACCGTAAGTCATTTGACACATTACTGATTAAAAGTGAATTTTTATTGTCACGAAACTATTTCTTTTGCCTCCCAGTTTATCTAACATCCAATTCCAGGTGTAATCCATAATGTACATAATATACATCTGAGTACATGAAAAATAATATATATAATATATATATATATATATATATATATATATATATATATATATATATATATATGATTGCATGTGTACAGGCTGTATACATAACTGAATTATGTAAAACATTGAATGGCTGAATATAGTTTCTGAAATCGACATCAATATTGCAACTCTAGGTAACAATCACATCGGCAACTGGCAGATTTAGGTGGAGCAAAAGTAAAGTTTTTTTTCAAACACAGTCCTTTATGAAATTAGTATTAAACTAATTTAACCTTCTTACCTTTGGTTTGCAGATCAAGGCTGCTGTTCGTAATTGATTGCATGTTAAAGCTTTCACTCACATTTTCATTGAACTTCTACGTTTCGCCTATTTTCACACAAACAAAAAACGTAAAGCATTGAACTGTACACTGATCAAAATAGAGATGACCTACACTACGGTTAAAAAGGTGCTTTCCGTGAATGCAGTGCCGCATTACTGATAGCGAACGACCCGAGGGATTCCGCGCAGCTAGCCTCACAAGAATCGGAAGGCTTGTCCACAGTATGGCGCCACTATAACTAAAACTATACAAGCTATACTATACCGTACAAGCCAAAATCAACTATTAATATAATGTTATGTAAGGAAAAGGTATTTCGATATTCTTTTCTCATTGTTAAAAGGACCGCTCTCGCGGATCATGCATTCATGTGTAATTGTTCTTTACATCAGAATAAATGTGCGGAATCTCAAGGAAGATTAGGTCAGTATGTCAGCCCCTTTTGTAATATAAATCACACCAATTACCTCTAGAAAATCTCTGAACGGTTTTTCAGAATAATTAACTTACAACATTTTCTCACTGATCCAGCATTGTCTTGGTATGATTTCTGATAGAAGTTTGAAATGGAATATAAATGGAAATGGGAATTTAATTTAAATAACTACCGTACCATTTTCTCGGCAAACATACCTTCCACAAGCAGATTTACAATTTGTGAAAGCTGAACACCTCAAGTTTTTGTTTAATAGACATTGATTATGTCAACTTGATCAAGAACGTATTAAGGAAGAATAATTACGAGAAGTTTTATTACGAGAATAACATCGAAGTGGATGCCGCTTTCGTATGAAACATTATGGCGATATATATCATGAAGATAAAATATTCGATAAAGCTCACTACATCATGCTTGTAAGAAGATTCTAGCTGTTTGTATTTCTTCTTAATCCAATTATCTGCTATTGGCTCTCTAAGTATGTCGAAATATATTTTTTCGATGTTTATGCCAGAAAATTAAGCTTTACAAGCTCCTCAAAGAAAAAATGCAGCTAAAATAACGTGTTTTTCAAAAGAAAATAACTGCTTTTGTATGCAAGATCAATACCTTTTTTAATAATAGAGCCTCACACCTCTATTTGTCAGATCCATAAAGTTCATCTCGCTGTGTTTGTTGATCTGTCCATATAATCATGGGAATGGCACGAAGAGATAATTAGTAATTCGTTATTACCACATGCTATTTCAGTTATTGCTTTCTCTGTTTTGAATGTCTACGACTCAGTAGAATTAAAGAAACCAAAACCATGAATTCATATATTTAACGTCTCTACGAAATGAAATAGAAAATCGCCCACTATGTGTGTCGCTGCATGAACGCGAAATGAACTTGCGTGTTATTGTAAATCACTCACAATTGCAATTCTGCTTGTAAAAAATATTCACCTTCCTTGAGAAAGCTTTCTGATATGAAGTTCATTATTACCAGGTGTTTCACGTATACCAACCTGTACCTATACCTATACCTATACCTGTACCTATACCTATACCTATACCTATACCTATACCTATACCTATACCTATACCTATATCTATACCTATACCTTAGTGCTTTTTTTGTCAACAGTAAATCGAGATGCCTTTCGTGTTACGGTTATGAAGGCTTTCTCTGCTTTTACGTAAAAAATTACCTTCCTTGAGGATTCATCATCTCTTGCAATATGATTAGTTTTTTTTTCAGTATTGATGCTTTTTAGGCCCCGTCAACACGTATCCGGATATTTTTGAATCCGCAACTTTTTTATTACGGATTAGAAAATATTCGCGTCCACACGTAGCGTATTCGAATCGTATTTGCCCTAATTCGCCGGATACGTGTGGACGGAAGGCCAATCCGCAACAAAAAAGTTGCGGATTCAAAAATATCCGGATACGTGTGGACGGGGCCTAACAGTGCTTACATGGACTCAAGAATACTTGTTAAGGAATTTCGTATACAAATCAGACAAGGTATACCACGGAACTAATTTCAAGAAAATATCTTAGAGCTACTTTAAATCAAAACTTACCGTCATTTCGTCATTGATCCAACCTTGGTATTATTTGTGCACAAGTCATGGATATATGTTCCGAAATGAAATTACTTATTTATTGATTTAACAACAATATTTATAAAAGGTTCTCCATTCAAGACAAATTCAATAACGGTTTATTTTATTCGCAATGTGACAGTTACTGGGTTTCATTTAGGTCGGTTGGTTTTGCTTTTGTCATTTTAATGAGTCTGGCCTTTCAAAAATTGGTGGAAAACTTATGAACTGCCCTCAGCTGTTCCAATTTCCGATTTAAAGTAAACTCGGAATTTTTTACTTTTTTCTAAAACGAATGCATTAGACCTTTTGGCAGTAAGATCCATCATTTGAAAAATGTGGAAAACAACAAATTCAGTTTATGTAGGAAAAAATGGAAAACCAACAAGTCAAGTAGTTATATGAAATTTGTTGTCTGAAAGGTTTATGAATTGTAAACTTACGAGGAAGAAGACATTTCTCAATATTTTTTTTTAGGAATGAAGCTGTGTTAAAAAGCGTGCAATTAAGAATTACCTGTTTGAACTCTACTCATTCAGTAGATTTCTGGTTCTTTGCAATCATTCTCGTCCCCACAGCCGCGATCCTTTTGGACAGCGCCACGGATTACGGACTCTTGTCGGTTTAAATTTGAAAGTCGTTCTGCGAAGACTCATAGTTTATTCCGCTCAAATCTGATTGGCCAACAATGAGCACTCTGTGCATGATCAAGGCAAATCGGAATCGGTCAGTCCGTGATCCATGGGGTTGGCCAAAAGGAAAGCGACTCTGGGGACGAGATCACTTTGAAAAAAGCCACCGCTTGACAACACAATGGCAACACCTGATGGATCCAATGGGATCACTTACTGAATCTCAGCTGCATTATCTCTCTAGGCTTATTTTTTCATTAGTTTTTCTTTATTGCAGTCGATCTTTTGAAACCACGATAATGAAACATTAATTGCGACATTTATTTGTTCAGTGATTTACAATGTTTCCTCTACACACCACGCATTGTACCACAACAAGCTACAATCGTAGCCAAAAAGCGTAGGGAAATTTCATTTTTTTATAAGCTTTTCTGTGTGATAATTGAAAGTGAACGATAATACACGCTCTCCAAAATCGCTTTACAAGGATTTTTACGCTTAGTCTACCCCACATACCCCTCAAACAATAATGAAATCCCTAAACTGTAGAAAATGTGTCTGACATGTTTGACTCCTAACCGTCGCACTCAACATTGTTCAGATGGGGTGGGGGTGTATAAGAAAAATGCAAAGTGTCTCAAGCGTTCTGGCTTTAAGCCTTAGAATTAACGAATTTACATTACCGAAGCTCTGAGATCTGACCCCTTTTAATATGTATAAGCTGTAAGGTCAGATTAATGAATTTTACATTTGCTGAAGCTCAAAGCTTTGAGATCGCGAAGTAAGAAAATTTGAAATTCTGATTTTTTTAACAAAATCACCAATCAGTTTTTTACAGTAAATTCGAAACTTGTGACTAAACGTCAAATAAATATATGGATTTAGTCCACTATACGAAATCGCTAACAACCCTATGAATAAAATTAAACGTACACTTATTTGTAAAGAACCTATTAAAAATGTCTGTAAGGTAACTATGATAAAGATTGGAAACCAGCACAGGACAAATAAGACCACCACAACAATCATCATCCGGGTCACTTTTTTTGCTGTTTTTATGGCTTCGACTTGTCGCTCATTCTGATTGGCTCCTTCTCCCGGTACTTCACGTGAGCACAATTTAAGACATACAATTGTGTATAGAACTATTATTATCAAAAAAGGAAGAAAGATGTTCAATGAAACGTCCATAATGTTAAAAGCTATCCACTCATTTAAGATACTTTCTAAACTGCAATAAAACGATTGTTTGACTTTTTTGAAGCCTCCTATAACAAGGATCATAGTCATTGAACAAGAAAAGCTCCAAATCCATAATAACAGAATAGTTTTCTTCAAATGTCGAGAAATTGGCGATATTTGCAATGGTCGAGTGACTGCATAAAAGCGGTCAATAGCAATCGTTACAAGGATCCAAATTGAAATGTACTGTGGAATACATATGAAGACAACGTGTAACCTGCAGGTGATTTGGCCATATAGTCCTCCAAACCATTCACTGCTAAGATAACTTTGGTGAAACGCATTGATTGACTGTGTAAGTGTTATCGCCAGATCAGCACATGCTTGGTTCAAAATAAGATAATTTGTGGTGGTCTTCATGTCGTTATTTGATCGTACAATGTGAATGATGATTGAATTGCCAAATAGCGATGTCATGACTATAATGGCGAACCCCAAAGACGTCCATGTTTTAAGCTGGCTAGGTATTTCTTTGGCTGTACTTGTCAAGTTGTCTAAAAATGAAAAAAAAAACCGTATTTTAAAAATACATTAATATATTGTTTTATTACTGTAAGTAATAGAACCGTTTTCGTTTTGACTTCGGTACAGCTGTCATTATAAATGCAGATAATTTTTCCAGGTGGAAACTATAGCTAATTCTTCTCTCATAATAGTTCATATGGCCAATAATATAAGTCCTAGGGGAGGACCAGGTTTTTGTAAGCTGGAAACATCGGTTGTGCCTAAATCATACCGTCCAGAAGGATGCCGGACACCTTAGTGAGTCTTATATAACGTAATGTCGACACTTAAGAATTTTATTTTCAATAAATGTTTAAGTGTAAAAAAGAAAATCTCAGAAAATCCACACTGAGGTACCACTGTACCACGTAGTCCTAAATTTAACTATATAAACTGCTACCCCTAACCTCAACTGAAAGCCAACTAGTTCCTCGGTTATATAAGTCTCAATAAGATGTCCGACGTCCTTCTGGACGGTATGATTTGGGCTTGACCGGAAACCTCCCATGGTCAGAAATGAAGGACAGTATGGCCACCATGACCGAAGAGCATACCTTTAAGTGCCATTACAGGCACAAAAAATATGTGAAATATGTTCATTTTTGTCGCACGTTTCCCGTGTGCGCAATACAGACCCTCTGCCATAAATCATTGCTATTTTAAACTCAGATTGCAATGGAAAAACATTGCTATCACCATTTCAATTTCCCATTACACAACAACATAAATTCAATTCAATTCAAGTCCCTCTCAGTAATAAAAATAGTGTAAATTACGAGTCTTTCAGTTGAGTCTTTGACTGTATCATGGAGATGCAAATTCGATAAAGCTCGCTATATTATACTAAAAAGAAGATTTTATCCGTTTTTATTTTAGACTGCAAAACAGTCGTATTGTTTTTTTCTCGCCTCCGAGGCACGCCCGTGTGAGGCTCGCGCGCTTCGCGCGCGGGTATCCACGCTTCAGACGCTTTTGGCTCTTCACGCCTTCGCGAGCGAGCCAGCGGAAAAAAACGACTGTTTTGCAGTCTTTTTTATTTCTTCTCATTCCTATTATCTACTATGCATGGGTCTTTAAGTATGTCAATATTGATTTCGATATTTATGCCAGAAAAACAGGCTTGACAAGTTCCTCAAAGAAAAAATGCAGCTAATTATATAAAATAACGTGGTTTTAAAAGAAAATAACTGCTTCTGTATGCAAGAACCGTACCTCTTTTATAATAGAGTCCCATACCTCTATTTGTCAGATCCGTAAAGTTCATCTCGCTGTGTGTGTTGATCAGTTCATTTCATCATGGGAAAGGCACGAAGAAATAATTAGTAATTCGTTATTACCACATGCTATTTCTGTTTTGAATGCCTACGACTCAGTAGAATTAAAGAACCGAAAACCATGAATTCATATATTTAACGTCTCTACGAAATGAAATAGAAAATCTCCCACTATGTGTGTCACTGAATGTGAAATCGGAACTTACGTGTTATTCTAAATCGCTCATAATTGCATGATTAAAAAACAGTTTTTGTTTTACCTTAAGATATTGTGAAATACTTCTGGCAAAATGTAGGAACAGAAAGCTTTCTGACATGAAGTTCATTATTATCAGGTGTATCACGTATAACTACCTGTTTTTTCGACAGTTAAGCAACCAAGGATTAGCACGAGATGTCTTAATTTCGTGTTACGGTTATTAGGGCTTTCTCTCAGCTTTTAAAAAATGTCTTTCCTTGAGGAATCGTCGTCCCTTGCAATATGATTGGTTCTGTCAGAATTGATGATTTCAAAATTAGATAGGTTACACCACGGAACTTATTTCAGGAAGGTATCTCAGAGGCAAACTTACCGTTATTTCGTCAATGATCCAGCCTTGGTATTATTTGTGCATACGTCATGGATAGAAGTTCCGAAATGAAATATAAAATGAAATTACTTATTTATTGTTTTAATAACAAAATTTGAAAAAGATTCTCCATTCAAGACAACACATTCATTCCATTCAAGACAACATTCAATAGCGGTTTATTTTATTCACAATGCGACAATACTGAGTTTCATTTAGGTCAGTTGGCTTTGCAGTTATCATTTAAATGAGTCTGGCCTTTCCAAAATTGCTTGAAAACATATGAACTGCTTTCAGCTGTTCCAATTTCCGATTTAAAGCACGCAGTCTTTTTTTTCGCAGTAATCGGTCTCTCAGTTATATTCACCAAAGCGTATCATGAGAACTGACCTGGTACCCAGGGTTTGGTGTGAAATAGAAAATCTCCCACTGTGTGTCACTGAACGTGAAATCGGAACTTGCGTGTTATTCTAAATCACTCATAATTGCATGATTAAAAAACAGTTTTTGTTTTACCTTAAGATATTGTGAAATACTTCTGGGAAAATATAGGAACAGAAAGCTTTCTGACATGAAGTTGATCATTATCAGGTACTATGATCACGTATATCAGGTATTTCGGAAAATGAACAGTTAAACAACCAAGGATTAGCACGAGATGTCTTAATTTCGTGTTGCAGTTATTAGGGCTTTCTCTCAGCTTTTAAAAAATGTCTTTCCTTGAGAAATCATCGTCCCTTGTAATACGATTGGTTCTGTCAGAATTGATGCTTTCAAAATTAGATAGGTTACACCACTGAACTTATTTCAGGAAGGTATCTCAGAGGCAAACTTACCGTTATTTCGTCAATGATCCAGCCTTGGTATTATTTGTGCATACGTGATGGAGAGAAGTTCCGAAATGAAATATAAAATGAAATTACTTATTTATTGTTTTAATAACAAAATTTGAAAAAGATTCTCCATTCAAGACAAGACATTCATTTCATTCAAGACAGCATTCAAAAGCGGTTTATTTTATTCACAATGCGACAATACTGAGTTTCATTTAGGTCAGTTGGCTTTGCAGTTATCATTTAAATGAGTCTGGCCTTTCCAAAATTGCTTAAAAACGTATGAACTGCTTTCACCTTTTCCAATTTCCGATTTAAAGCAGGCAGTTTTTTTTTTTTTTTTCGCAGTAATGTCTCTCAGTTATATTCACCAAAGCGTATCATGAGAACTGACCTCTGGTACCCAGGGTTTGGTGTGTGTAAAATAAAGAAAAGTCGGTCCTCTACTGATTCCTCATTCTGTAACTTTGCTAGCTATTTTCGTGGCCTTATAAAATCTTCAACCCTCTGTACTGTCCAGTTGGGTAGTGAGCCGGTTTGTGTTGTTTGTTCCATGAAAAAGGCTTCTGGCATGGATTGGGTTCTGCCGGATGCATTGTATATGTCGCTGATTTTATTACTGCATCGACAAACTCCAATCCTTCTAAACACTTTCTTAACTCCACATCTGAACTCTCGTTTACGCACAGAATAGATGACTGGGTTGCACAGAGAACTGACAAAGAAGATGCCGGTTGTAATTTGAACAGTCTGTGCTGAAATGTTTATGGTGTCTATGAACTGACGGCAAAGACCAGTGATCCATCCCGGCAGAAAGCACAGCAAAAACGCCGCGATGATAATGTTTACATCGACAGCTGCTTTTCTTCCCTTTAATCGTCTTATTATAGCCTTATGCAACTCTCTTTCATGCCGATCATAACCGACAAAGCTTCTCTCTTGGACCTCTACAAGGTTGTCCTGGTGAATATTTGCCACTTTGAAGACCTTCCAGTTCAGGAAAAACAACACCAGGAAGGGCACGGCAAATATTGTGACAGCTAAAATCACAGTTGTTCTAGCGGCAGAATTGCTTTGAATAGACCATCCTTGCTCGCAGAAGAATACTTCAGGGTTCATATTGTAAACGTACTGTCCCCAGCCGATGAATGGACCGATGGAAATTAAAATCGGGAGCAACCAAATAACAACTAGAAACAATATTCTGGACTTAGTAATCGCACCTTCGTACGTCAAAGGTGATTTGACGATCGCGCTGTATCGCTCATAAGACACTGCTGCCAAATGAAGTACCGTGTTCAAGTAAAAGTATCGTACAAAAGCTGGCTGTAGAAAACACACCGTTTCACCGTATCTCTTTCTTTCTTGCCAAATGCTTACGATACGGAATGAGTTTGTGAGGATTAAACAGAATAAGTCGGATACTGCCAGACTGGCGAGTAGAATGTACCGCATGACATGAAATCCCCTTTCGAAATATATCGTTATTATCACAAGAAAATTACCGGGAACACCCACCACGTCAAAAAAGATATGAAACACTGCGATAATTTGAGAGAAACCCATGCTTCATTCGAAACTGCAGCCACTGCACCAAATATCGCTTTCGTCGGCCCCATGCGCTATATTCTTGTAGAGTCAATACCTGTAAGTTCTGCTACGAAAACAGCATTTTTAAAAACACCTTGAAACTTGCAAATTAATAATGGCTTAACGGTGTCTATAAATTCGGAGAATAAAAAATACACGGAAATACTGAAAATAAGAGCTTATCGAACTAATTTTTCCTTGTCGCCTGAATAATATTTTGGTGAAATATAAGCAATAACTTATTTGGTTAAGAAAAGTTAGTATAGTCAAGTTGTTTTTAAACAACAAATCTGTCGCTGAGCTTTACGCTTTGTTTCCATTTTGGAATACTTTCACAACAGGAAGGACGATGGGAAACAAAACATTTTGTTGGGGTGGCCTAAATTGATGGCTACAAAGATAGCTTCTTCAAACATTGTTTCAGTATTATTTTCATTTATTTTTTATGGCCTTTTTGAAATTTTAACAGTGGACATCAAATTCACCGAGCCGTTTGTTTTTCAAAACAGGAAGGACGATTGGAAACAAGTTAAAAACATTTTATTGGTATTGCCTAAATTGATGGCGACAAAAATGCTTCTTCAAACATCTTTTCAGGACTTTTCAGTATAATTTTGATTTATTGTTTACTAATGACTTGGATATCCTGCATACTGCCTTGATTTAAGCCCCATTTACACGACATTCATTTTGGGTCCGGCACTCCTAAATTTTGGCACGCGGGCCGATAATTTAGGGCACGGCCCGCTTGATTTTTGCTGTGTAAATGCAAAATGTTTGGCACGCGTGCCCAAAAATCTAGGCGGGCCGAGACCACCTTAGGAGGTAGTCTCGGCCCGCCTAAAAAGAGGCCCGCGTGCCAAAACGAATGCATTTTCGTTCCCAGAGCCTTCGGCGACGCGGCGAAAATAACTTTTGGCGCTAAAATTTCAACAACACAGGCGCAAACGTTTGTTGTTCGCGGAAAGAAAGATGGCCTCGAGAGGGAAAACTTGGAGCAAAGAAGTAACAGATACTTTGATTGATCTATGGTCAGAAGAAACGATTCAGTTTGCGCTGAACAAGAGTAAGACCTCTCTGAACAAGAGTAAGACCTCTCCTTCCACTGACATTATTATTTCTTTGCATTGTCCTGTACTGAAACATGGCATATTCGTATAATTTTTTTGTCTTGTTCTTTAAGTCAAATGTGTTTTAAAAATCTTTTCATCAGGTACAGCTTCAAACCAAAGGTTTTGAAGGCCTCACAGTTAAAGAAGTTATTAATAAAATGAAAAAAAAAAATAAGACAGAAGTATAAAACGCAGAAAGACAAAAGTAGAAAAAGTGGAAATGGCTCGTCAAAAAAGCAGTGGAGATATTTTAACAAGATGGACAATATTATGTCGGAGAGGCACATTGTCAACCCTCCCTCCATCGTGGACACAATGGCAAATATGTCAGATACAAACCAAGAACATTTTAAGCGTGACACTGCCGTTGGTAAGTTCTTTTGATAGCTCTATGATCTATTCCCCATTGCATGTGTTTACGGGTCAGTCCATTGTAGATGCATATATGATTCAATTCTACTTGTTTCTTGTAATTATATAAGCTTAAAGAATTTTGCATTACAAAAATTATTTAAATGAGGTGTTTTAATATTTTTGAAGTCTATAGCGAAAAAGCGGAATAAAAAAATATTGTCCAGGAGTGTTCTTTGTCAAATATATAGGTTGATTTTTTTCATTATTTGGTTTAACACTTCTAGTCTATCCGCCTGTAGCTACTCCAAGTCATCTTCAAATTCAGGTCCAGGAAGTCATAGCAGAATGACTATGTAATAAGTTAATCTTCTTCACCTCCTTAATGCAAGTACACACAAAGGTAACTGATACTCCAAATAAGTTAGCAATGGTTCTATATTCTGCTGTCGAGGCCAGGTAATACAAGGCTATTGCCAATCGACGATTTGGAGTAACCGCCTTTCGCATTGGTGTATCCTGACGAGATATGTCATCACAAATCTCATGGAGAATATATTCAAATGCCCCACGGGTTACACTGAAGTTTGAGTACCACAGTTCATCCAGAAAACGTGATTCGACCATGTCGAACCAGGCAAAAGAATGCGGGTGCATCCACACATCTCTCAACCGCGGAGGGTTTAAACAGCTCATAATAGCTTGCATCCAACTGTCGCCGCTTCAATGCCTTGAAGAGTGGTACAAGCGATGACCTTGCTTCGTCCCTCAGTTCTGTTGGTCGTTGTCGCTTTTTAAAGGCATAAAGCGATAAAATTGCTTTTCGCACTCGAGTATCCGCCATTTTGATTTTGAACAACCCACGACCGCGAACCCGAATGACCCCGGGGACGAGCGAAGAACTATGTGAGCCGCTGTTAATGAGACCGGAGGCTCGCAAATTTGAGAGTGCCGTTCTTATTTTCGGGGTGCCGTTCAGAAATGAACATAGAAAAAAATCGAACATATTTTGACGTGTAAATGAAGCGAGCCGTGCCCTAAATTATCGGCCCGCGTGCCAAAATTTAGGAGTGCCGGACCCAAAATGAATGTCGTGTAAATGGGGCTTTAATTTGTGAGTGGAGGAAACGTACCGCGTTTAGCTGGAGGCCCGGCATTCGAAAATGACGTGATCTGTGATCTGTAGGAGCCGACACGTGCTTGAACAAGGTGTGTTTTGCAAACTAAGGTTAAAATATGGCTAATATTTGGTTTTAACTTGCAAAACAGACTCCACCAACCTGTGCTAAGGCCCCCTCAAAGATAAATTTCAACTTTAAACATATTACAACTGTCATTTCCTGAATCCCATGTTTTTTTATTGGTTTGTCCTTATTTTTCTTTCCCCATCCGGTTGGCATGTTTAGATTCTCAGTCAGCTTCCTTTTTGGATAACGCTCTTTTAAGGAAAAAAATAAAAATAAGTAAAAATAAAGATATGTGCATTTCCTATCTGTGCGCACTTCACCTGCTCATGTGCGTGTTTACAGCGTGCTGATAGCGCTGCGCACATTGACCCCGCACGTGAAGCAGACAAAATTTCCGGTCAGCTCAAATAAGGTTTTGTATCAGTTGGATGTGTTAAGTGTTGATTTAGACATGTAAAATAGGTGAAATCAGCAATGAACGTGATCTAAATGTCCTAAAACTTCAAATATAATAAGTAAAAGGCAATACTACCGCGTTTAAGAGAGTGAAAAACGGATTTGAGAAACCCAGATGCCTTCGTGTATATTGTGAAAAGAATAATATATTCTGTGCAGTTTGGTGCGTCTATAGGCTATTTGATAAAGAGCTGCTCATTCTCGAGCATTCACGCAATGAGACCATTTACACGGGGTGCCTCACATATAAAAATGACAGGAGTGCTCGTCGGAAATTTTCGAAAAACACCCTAAAAGGTACCAGAATCTCGTTTGATGGGCATGGCTCAAAATAATATTTACCCCTAAGAGGTACCAATTCTAAAACAACACATGTCATATTCTGTCATACGTTTTTAGCTCAATACCCTAAAATGTACCGCGATAATTCTAACGATGGTCATTTTAGATTTTAGTACCATAAGCGACACCAATCTACAAATTTTGACCCCTAAAAGGTATGACAAGCAACCCCGTCATTTTTATATGGGAGTTCCCCCCCCCCCCCCCCGGGACCATTTACTTATATGACTCATATATCTGTGCTATCTCAGTATAAAAACAGGAACGGGGAATGAAGAATCCGGCTCTTAAACGGCAATCTCTAAAATAAGAGAATCGCTCAAATGGAAAATAAAAAAAATGCTGCAACAGTAAAAACTCGTCAAAAACTCTAAGGAGCTGAAAACAATAGGCCATTTCCGAGTTGCCTTTAGCCTCTCTATCAAAGCGAGGATAGGTGCGAAACCTTTCATATGAAAATAAGTTTTATTTGTATGTGAATGAAAACTCATTTTCATATGAAAGGTTTCGCACCTAGCCTCGCTTTGATAGAGAGGCTAAAGGCAACTCGAAAATGGCCTATTACAAGAAGCCGTTATACCAATGAAGACCATTGTCTGAGAGTGTTTTTTTTCGCGCACAGCATGCAAAGGAAATAGGAGATGTCTGTAGGCAGGTTAGGCATCGAGTATGAAGCCAAGAATCTACACATATTTTCGAGCCCCACTGCCGTTAAAGTGCCTACCACCCCTAGAAAGTTATTTTCAGAATCAACTCTATGTACATTGAATAGTTGAATGGTAAAATATTTCTTGTTTTGAACGTCGTGTTAGTTTCCATTATTTCTACGCAAATGTACAATGCACAGTTTACAGCTTGAGGATAATTAATTTGATAAATACTAAAAATTAACTGTGGATAGTCAATTGATTCTTAAAAATATTACTATACTAAAACAATAGATAGCTAGCGTTCTTGGCGCGCTCTGATTGACTACTGATACTCGGGATAGCAAGTGCTATTCGCCTCCAAGCAAATTTCGATCATTTGTTCCGTAAATATCCACCACTAGCGACCTCCACTTCGTTGAATAGTTGTTAATTATTGTTATCATGATTAGTGTATCAAATAGATAGTGAATGCTGCTGCAAATAGGATAAACAAAAGAAAATTCTTTAACACGGTAGCACCGTGTGACGAGGCACGCCTCATTATTTTTTGTCCCATAGTGCACGATAAAAACAATGGCGCGTGTTCGATTTAACAAAGAAGTATGATGGTGCAAAATGGCACGCTTGTAAGCGAAATGGCACTTTAACCGTGTGAAAATGTGCACAAGAAATATGGAATACCAACCACTGTGGAGCTCTCGTTTTTCTCGCTTATCACCGAAGCGAAATTCAACGGCCCTTGTGGATTGTACTTCTTGGACTCTGAACCTTGTTTACAATAGCTGACTGGAACCTTTGTTGAGATACATTCTGGAAAGGTTCGATTACTCTGGACTTTGCTTATGGAAGAACGATATTTTAGTCGCGGTTAAGCCTGGTTGTCGGGAAAATCCCAGAAGATCGGGGATTTCGCTGTTTTCTGACCCTCACAGATTTGACCGACTTATGAAAACACTCAATCGTAGACATCCCCGATCATCTGGGATGGTCGGGGACAAATCGGGAAAATCGGGAGCGTTTCTATTTTAACGATTGTCCCAGATTTCTGCGATGACCGCAGAAATTTAATTTAATTTTTATTAAATTAAATTTTTATTATTTACCATTTAATTTGGGGGGGGGGGGGGGGGTGGACAATTAACAAAAAAAAATTCCAGCAGAAGAAATTTAAGAGAAAAAAAAAATCGTGCACAAGAAAGCACGTGAAAAAAATTAAAGCATTAAGGTATAAAAACTTCTTGCAAATAGTGATGCTGGAAAAAAAATCATGCTCAGAAGAAATTGCCCAACCCCCCCCCCCCCCCCCCCCTCCCCACAAAAATTAAATGGTCCTCCTTTAATACCTCGGTAAATTCAAATTTAAGCGTGCCGTGTAACAATGGCGCTATTGTTATCCAGGGCGTGCAAATAAAATTTACCTTGGTAAATTTTACCTAGGTAAAATCGGTTACACGTAGGAAAAAACATTACCTGTAGGTAAATTCCAATTTCAGCGTGCCGCGGCAATTGATTTTTCGAATTTACCCAGGTAAAAGTTGTATCGTATAAATTTTTAAAGCACATTCCTCCATTTTCAATTTGATTTTGAATTTATACGTCACAGACACGATCGGGGGCCCACGCGTCCAGCCGTTCTTCAGGGAGGCTCAGAGATCGGACGCGAGAAAGCGGCGGAAATCGAGTCCAGGCAAACACAAGCTGTTGTTCCTGCGCATGGAATTCTGGAATTCTGGTAAAAACTCGGGGAACCAAAGCACCAAATTCCGGGTAAAAATATGGAGCTAATGTTCAAAATATGAAATTTCCCTAGCTTTCCATGATACTGTGTTCTCTATGTTATGTTGCTGCTCCCCTTCGCTTCGCTCACTCCGCAGCAATTATCATTATTATTTACATTATTCATATCATGCACATTCCCCCGTTTTCAAGATATTCACTAAGGAAACGAGTAAAATAAACTAAAAAAGCCGTGAATCGACATTTCGAAGCCGAACTTGCTTGAGTAAGGATCTCGTTGCCCAATTGGATTGCGATAAAAAGGAAAACCCTTCCTTTCACAAGAATGAAGACCACTTTGATCATCGTGTGCTGTCTCACTGGAATGACATTTGCCGCTCGTCTCCCCTCTGAAGGTACTTTTAAAACGTATTTAAATATATAGTAACCGATATTTTGGTTAGAACACAATCGCGCTGGAGAGGCGTGCGCCTCACATACAGAGAGATGTTACAGTGAGGATCAACTCCTGCACTTATATATTTAAAAACGAGGGGCCAGTGTCCGTTAAATAAGAGTCACTTTACTGTTCCCGGCACATATAAAAAGTTACTATATACCAAGAAATCCATCTCGATTCAAGTAAAAATCATAAGAACACCTGGAACACTACATCATCCACGAATGAAGTTTGATTGAGACTCAATTTTATGCCTGAATGTCTTGTTCGGCAATTCTATTTGACTTTTTCTACCAGAGATTTAATAGATCCCTTACAAAATCAACTGACGCTACTCCTTACAATGCAATCATTCCCCTAGACTTTATGTTTACTTGCATACGTCTAACACAGCCATGTTAGTGTGTACGTGTGGATAAGGGCGGTTCCGCGCGGTTCTCGGTATCATAGTGTCCTTACTATCATGGTAAGTATGTCATGAACGTGCATGCGAAATACACGCACTTATCAAAACATTCAAGGATTAACCTTATAAGCTAAGGATGATGTTAAATGATTTTATCTTTATCTTTACAGAGAGTACATAAAAAAATTGCAAACTTAGAATTTTAATCGTCGTCTAGCCGCTGGCAATTCATTTCAACGTGAAATGTATATTTAAAATTATACGGTCGGAACACCGACGGTATATTTAAAATTATACCGTCGGTGTAAATTTAATTTAATGGTTATTACAAAGTTGAACTTACCGATCGTCTATATATCGAGATATGTATACTGAGGATCGGCAGGCAAATATGTTTTGAGAAGCATTTTTCGCCAAACTCTTTAAAAATAATACCCTGGGAACGATCACTCGTTTTCCAGTTGGATATGGAGCCAGTCAAGTCTAACAGTTTGGCTATTTGCATAATTTAAGGAACGAAAATGTCTCAGTTATGCTATTTTAGTGCTACAACACACTGCACGTGTCCCGTGATTTCGTTCTCCAGTGTTATTTCGACGCTGGTTCATTTGAACATTGTTTTTATTTTTCTTCAGCGACGTCGGCTATCTTCACAATTTCAAAATGCTCTATGACTTGTGCAAAATTTCTCTTCCATATTTAAAAGGCATGAAAATGTCTCAGTTATTCTATTTAACTACTACAACACATTGCACGTGTCCGGTGATTTCGTTCTCCAGTTTTATTTCGACGCTTGTTCATTTGAACATTGTTTTTTCCTTCAGCGACGTCGGCTACTAAGCTCCACAATTTCAAAATGCTGATTATTGATCTGCCAAAAAGTCTATTTACTTCATTGAGCGCAACTGGGCTGTTTTTTTCTACACGCCAGCTGGGAGGTTATGCTGTGCTCAAACTATGGCAGTGCCATTTAGAGTAAACTTGTTTAACCGACGACATTTTCGGATTTTCACCAATGATGAAAAGTTTTTATTTCAGGCGGTGCATCCCCTGAATCATGATTGTAACATTTTGTGAACATGACTGAAGCGACCTTAATTATGCACAGGGTTCAGAGGAGCTATATTTGATCGTACAAGACGCTATTTTCTTCGAATCGTCACCGTCTTGAAAGTTTAACTGATTGTGTTACACATAATATGTACCGCGGGTCAAATTACTAAAGGCGCAATTATCTTCGGAAAGCGAAGCTTTCCGAGCAAGGCACGAAGTGCCGACAACGAGGCACGAAGTGTTTACTGTACGCCGATTTCGCAGCTTCCGAGCCCGTAGTAATTTGGCCCGCGGTACATATTTTGTGTAACGCAATACGACGGCGACGATTCGAAGAAAATAGCGTCTTGTACGATCAAATAGAGCAGACGTAACATCGGTGTTAAACAAAGGTCTCCCCGCAAAACGCTGCAACGCCCTTCGCTGCCGAAGGGTTTGACAATTGATCTTGAACCAGAAATTATTAAAAAAAAAAATACAAAAGCGGATTGGAGCACGATTTTAAGGTTTAGATGTAATGAAAACAAAGATATCATAGTCCGTTACAGGCGTTCAGATAGTGGATATCGAAAGATCTGAACGTTAGGAACCGTCAAGCACACACATATAATGTACAAAATTGTCCATGGACAAGTGGACATTGCCAATGATAACTACCAAATTCCAGCTTGTAAGCACACAAGTTAGAAATAATTTACCTTTAAAGACTGTTACAAATGTTTTTTTTTTCTAAGAACTATCAAAAGCCAGAATGAACTGCAGATTTGAAACATTTATTTTCCTTCTAAGCAGCAATGTGCCTCCTGATAACAAAACAGTTCGAGGGAAAGGAACATTGGATTTTATACTTATAGAACCACTCATGAAATGTGTTTGAAAGGGACACCTTCGGGGTATTGAATGCTCTTCCAGTAAAAGGCTTCTTAGTCCGGTGGTTCTGTCTTCTTTTCATGTGGTTTTTGGTATCAAAGCATTTTTACAACCGCCGTATTTTAGACTTGCTGATTTTAAATCATTTTCGAGATGCACCCAATATTTTTATTTGTGAAGAAAAACATCATAATTTTGTTCGCGTTGTTCAATGAGTTTTAGCATTTCACTTAAAAAGAAAAGTGTATACAATAATAATCTTAACTATTTTAACTTAAATAATCTGTTTTATCTCAAGGTGACTCCAGCAAGAACATCTTTGACAAGCGCGAGCAGAGTCACAAACTACGTATGTTAACCATTATTTAATTTTATGTCAGACAAATTCATCAAGTCAGCGAAACATACGTTTATTGTTATATGTTTGTTGGTTCAACAATGTTAGAACGTGTAGCCGGCATGTTAGATGATGTTTGACTAATATTTTTTTTGTTTGACTGATTGCGATCAAACATTCTTCCAACAAAAAAATTTAGTTAGACATCATCTAAGGGACGGACCATTTAATTTTTGTGGGGGCGGGGGGGGGGGGGGAAATTACCAAAAAAAATTCCTGCAGAAGAAATTTAACAGAAAAAAAATCGTGCACAAGAAAGCGCGTGAAAAAAATTCAAGCATTAAGGTAAGGTAAGGTAAGGTAAGGTAAGGGAAATTGGCCACCGTCCGACAGCTGACGTTTTGAACGCTAGCCCTTCGTCAGAGCGAATATATTACGCACTATTACGCATGCACAATTATAATTTGACTTTTTTTTCAGCTTGTACTGAAGATGAAGCTAACAAAACTCAGTGCCTGAACGGGGGAGAATGCTTCGCGATTACAATTGGAAACGTTAGGACCATGGCTTGTAACTGTGTGGAAGGATACTCGGGCGGCAGATGCCAGTTTAGGGCAATCGATCCATCCATCCTAGGCTGATTCCTACATCGTTTGGAACTAACAGTCTTCCACTTACACAAGCCTAAGTGTGCAATATATGTTAACTGGGGAAATAAATTAAAATAAAATAAACTGAATTCTACGCGTATTTTGATTACGTTAATCCAAATTAATTCGTTTGCAGTTCGCAGTTCGCAGTTGAGTTATTTCCGAGAGTGTTTTTCTTTGCGCAAAGCATGCAAAGGAAAATGGAGATGTCTGTAGGCAGGTTAGGCATAGAGTATGAAGCCAAGAATCTACACATATTTTCGAGCACCACTGCCCTTTAAGGTCTTCAAATCTCTTAAAAAGACTTGATCTTAAACAATATGTCTCTTTTCATGTAGTTCTTATCCGTTGCAAGTTTAGTTGGTGAAATTGAAAATGTTAGTTAAGAATGTATTCGGTTATCAGTTACCAGTCTAACGTTTACGTTAGCCGAACGGTCGATGAAGGCTTCTCGGTTCCAGACCTCTAAATGTCGACCGCGTCCATATTGTTGAAAACGGGTCGGCGTTTGAGAAACAAAACGAACAACTGAGCTTTTTTTTTTTTTTTTTTTTTATTTTGACACCACGTGACCTACACATACATTTTACAATATTATACAAAACAATAGTATAACAATTAAACTAAGGCAATTAAGTACTATACTTAACTTTACAAAAGAGCTTAATTACACACTAAAAAGGCTTATTGATATAATAAACTAGCTCAAGGGTCAAATTACGGAGTCTAAATAATGATTAAATAAGTTTGCTAATTACGCCTAAGCCTAGCTTTTTTACTCTGAAAGTGGTGTAAAAGCTAACGCATTGCTTATGCAGAGAGTGGTCCACTTCGCTTCATACTTTTTGTTGTTTGAGTTTTTAATAGCAATTTGTTTTTCGCATTTGATTTTACTTTCCAATAAGGCAAGAAAGACCTTCATGCTAGGGGTCTCCGATTGGTTTCTTGCGAGATATAGATGATATTTAGCTATAAGAAGATAGTGATTAAATGCGTGAAACTTGGTATTTTCAGGTTTGTATCCATAAAGGATTTCGCAAGAGTTAGGCTTTAAGTTGTCCGAGCGCCTTATATTCCACCATTTTATAACGTCTTCCCAAAAAGACTTAACTTTGGGGCACTCACAAAACCTATGAAGGAGTGTTTCGTTTTGGCCATGGCAGTGGTCGCAAAATGGTGACTCTTTTATTTTCATTCTATGGAGTGATAGATTGGTAGGTATGATGTTGTGTATGAGTTTATATTGGAAGCTCCTCATTTTACTTTCAATGGTGACTTTAAATGGAAGTTCATAGACATCTTTACGTTTGACACTAGATTACTTAGAGTGATTTCGACTGTTGGCGGAGAAAAGGACTTTTCCGCTAGCATCAGGCGGGCTTGTTTCGCGGTGACGGTGTCATGGTCAGCGTTGGAGGGTTCACTAACATCCCTGGCAATACTGCTCGTGATTTCGTTTTTCCACGCTTTAGGGATTGCTGCTATGACGCCACCATAATCGAGGAAGGTGCATCGAACGTTGAATTTGCGTTTAAAATTTTCAAAAGAAAGGAATTGGTCGTGATTGTCCAAGAGATCACTTATTTTTAAAACGCCTTTATTGACCCACGCTTTGTTGTACATCGTTTTACCGTTTGTCTTTATAAACCGGTTGTTCCATATAATTTCTTGTTTAAATTCGTTTACATTGAGCGGCTTTTTGCGATTCAGTTCTTGCCACGTCTCGAGGATATTTTTATAGAAAGAAGGAAGATTATTTAGGTTCAGCATTTTCAGGTCGTAGTTACATTGGAATAGAAAAGCTCCTCCGACTTTAGCTAACAAGGAATCGAGACGAGCGCACCAATGACTGCCGGTGGATTCGCAGTAGCGTTTTACCCAGGTGATCTTAAGCGATTTTGCAACATCCACAAAGTTTACCATGTTTAGGCCGCCTTTGCAGGCTGGGCCAATCAACGTCTTCTTTTTATTTTATCAGGCTTAAAGTTCCAGACAAAAGAGAATATGTTGCTGTTGACCTCTTTTACAAAATCGGCAGGAATGTTTAAGACCGAGGAGCAAAAAACGAGTTTGGAAATTGCCAAATTCTTGACAATTGCTATTCTGCCTAAGATGGTTAGATGTCTCATACGCCAGATGTTTAGAACTTTTTTAAGTTTAGCGAGCTTCTCATCAAAGTTCAATTTGATTCCTACATTAGCAGTGTATGGAAAGGCAATTCCAAGTGCGGTGACGTAATTTTTTGGCCATGAGATGCCAAAAGGCTCATCTTTTCCTAATCTATTTTTCCAGCGACCTAGCCATAGACCCTCAGTTTTCGATTTATTAATTTTGAGACCTGAGCAAGTACTAAATTGATCAAGGAGCGCGAATAGAGACGCTGCTGAAGAGTCGTCGCGGACAAAAGCAGTGGTGTCGTCTGCATACAAACTAAGTTTAGTGATCTTATTCCCGTTTTCGAGGCCTTTAATGGTATTCGTAGTTCTAATCTGGTGTGCAAGTGGTTCGACCGCGAGAACAAAGAGCAAACCTGAGAGAGGGCACCCTTGTCTGACTCCTCTTTGTAAAGAAAAAAACTCGGACGAGTGTCCATTATTGATGACGCAACTAGAAATATTGCTGTAAAATGTTCGAATCCAGTTGAGGAAGCTTGGGCCAAAGTTCATAATATTGAGCACCTTAAAAAGGTAGTCCCACTCTAAGGAGTCGAAGGCCTTTTCAAAATCTAGGAAAAGTATCATACCTTCTTTATTTTCGTGTTGTTCAATTATGTCTGTAATTAGACGGATGTTTTCACCGATAAATCTGCCTTTAATGTAACCCGTTTGGTCCCTTTCTATTAGCAGAGGGAGTACCTTCTCTAATCGCCTTGCAATACATTTGGTAGCTATTTTATAGTCAGTGTTTAAAAGAGAGACTGGGCGCCAGTTTTTGAGCAATAAAGGATCTTTGTTCTTTTTTGGAATGAAAGAAATGATTCCTTGTCTCTGCGAAATAGAAAGCTCCCCTAATAAGGCACCATGGTTGAGACACTCAATCAAAGGGTTAGATAGCTCATTCCAGAAACGTAGGTAGAACTCAGCAGATAAACCGTCCGTGCCCGGAGATTTATTATGTTGAAAAGTTTTTAGAGCGGCAAGGCATTCTTCTGCGGTTATTAAACCTTCGCAAATGTTTTGTTTTTCATCATCCAGTCTAGGTAGAGATTCACAATCGCAGAAGGATAGTGGGTCAGTAGCATCTTGTTGTTTTTGAGAGGTGTAAAGCTCATTGTAAAAGCTTTTCATAGCATTTAAAATGGGTGTTGGGTCTTTAACGGTAATACCCTCAGGCGTCTTCAGTTCTTTAATATGTCGTTTTTCATAACTTCTTTTTTCTAGGCTATAGAAATATCTGTTGCATTTCTCACCCATTTCGTACCATCTCGCTCTGCTCCTAATTATGGAGCCTTTGGTTTTCTGCACAGCAATTTCATCTAATTCTATTTTGAGCTTCTTGGCCTCCTCTACAAGGGAGCTATCTTCCGGAAACGCGTCGATACGTGAGTTTATTTCCCCTAATTTTTGAGAAAGATTTTGTTCGGTATTTCTTTCTTCGTTAGCTTTCCTTTTAGCGAACCGAATAGCGAAAATCCGAATTTCCATTTTTAACATTTCCCAGTAAAGCCTTTTGTCCGTAATGCCTTTATGTTTCTCGACGGCATGCCTGATCATGAAGCTCATTTTCGTGACAAATTCTTCGTTTTCCAAAAGAGAATTGTTAAACTTCCAGTAGCCTGGACCTCTTTTTTCCTGTGATCCATCAGGTTTAATTGAGATACTAACAGGAGAGTGATCTGAGTCATAGTACGCACCAATGCCGGTTTTTGAAACCCTGCCTAATAACTGTTTCGAGATGAGCCAAAAGTCTAGTCTACATTTTATCTTTCCCGAGCAGTTTTTCCAGGTATATCGCCTGTCATACGGATGTTGTTTTCTCCAAGAATCGACAAGGTCATAGTTATTACAAAGTTCTTCAACAGAGTTGATAACATTTTTTTTTGCCTGAACGTCTTTACCTCCGAATTTATCTAATGCGGACATCGGGCAATTGAAGTCTCCGCCAATCAAGATTTTGTCGGTTTGGCATTCACGGATGGAAACGGTCATCATTTTAAAGAAAGCAATTTGCTGGGTTTGATCATTTGGGGCGTAAATATTAACAAAGCAAAATTCGTCGTCGCCGATGGTGGTATTTACAATCAGAAATCTGCCGTTTTTATCTCTCGTGACATTTGTCACCTCTTTACATAAGGAGGGTTTGAACAGGATCATAACCCCTCTGCTATGTTTGGACCCGTGCGCGAAGAAAATTTCACCACCCCATTCCGTTCGCCAGAATGCTTCCAGACTGGCGTCGCTGTATGTCTCTTGTAGGAAAACTACGTCAAATTTGTTAAGATGGAGCCACCGAAATAGCTTTCTTCTTTTGATCGCTTTGTTAAGGCCTCTTGCGTTAAAGGAAACTGCATTTAAATCCATGTGTACTTTAGACTTGAGAATTCTTTTCCAGTTAAATGTTTGTGTACCGCACTCTGCAAACATTCGATAGCGTTTAGCTTTGCTGTTAGAGCCTTTATAATAATGGTGTACTCATTGCAATTCATCTGGGAAAAACTTAGACGAAAATGGATTATGAAAGATAAAGAAAATATACAAAAACTAACACATAACGTAATAGTAACACTAATTAAGCTGCGAAGCAGCTTATTGTATAGAAGGGAAAAGCTAACACTTTCGAATAACATCGATTGTTATGTCGGGATACAAAAACACCCTCCCACATACTCTCCGCTGAATTTAGCTAATTTGTAAAGCAAGAGATAATCAAAAGATAGGCGAGGCGCTAAAAAAAGGAACGCTTATATATTTACATACTTACTTGAACAGGGGAGAAAGAAAAAAAAAATTCATAACAGATTAGTGAATATTTTTTAAGTCTTCGGCTTCGTATATTCTAATTGCTTGATCGCCTTGAGATTTTTTAATAAAAATTTTGCCATCTACGGTCCAGGCGCTCTGCCATTTCTGATCCTTCTTGAATTTTCTTACTTTCGCGAAAAGGCCGTGCCTGTAGGTTGTTAAGTTCTCATTGATATAAACAGCATCAGTGTTACGAAAATAGTTGTTCAGACTTACTGATCTTAGGTGCTTTCTTGCCTTGTACAGTTCACTTTTCGCCTTGTAGGATTTGAAGCGCACTATGATCGGTTTATGGACGTCTGTTCTTCGCGTCGACATCCTGTGGCAAATGTCTATGTCGTTGTTGGTGATGTGGACATTTACCACTTTAGCAAGTTTGATAATTTTTTCAGCGACATTTTCATCCGGTGACTCAGAGATTCCATGTATCTCGAGGTTATACTTTCTTGTATATTGTTCTAAGTCGTCTATTTGATTGATAGCAAAACCCAGATCGCTGCTCAGCTCGTCTATTTCTTGATTCAGGCCGTCGATTTGCTCTTCAGTCGTTCGAATTGTTTTTTTAAGCGACTTCACCTCAGTCTCCAACGCTTTGTTTTTTGTCTCTAAGCTTTCAACTTTGCTGATATGGAATTCGAGAGACTTTTGTAGATCATTGTAAAGGTTTCGGAGTGCTCGGTTTTCTTTGAGAAGCTCGTCCGTGTTTCTTTGTATTTTGTTGAGGGCACTCCAAATGCCCGCCAGATCGGTCTCTTCGGCCATCGTCTTTGCCGTTTTCTTTGGCGGTACTTCGGGCGAGCTGCTGCTGCTAGGCCTTTCGCTTCGTTTCCCACCAATAGAGCGCGATGTTTCCTCGCTATCCTTTTGCTTTCCGTCCATTAGATTGCAAAGCGGAGAGTCTAGGCAGCCTACTCACAAAAAACGCTGCCGTCCATCTTGTACGTTGACACAGCAGTCAGAATATTGCTACTACATTAATATTTTTAGGGCTCCCTGTTTATTTTTTGCCCTTATTTCACTTTTGAGCATATTCGCTTAAACAAATCTACTGGCTGTGTAGAAAAATGCAATTTCACGTACGTCAGGACCGTTTTCTTCTTAGACTACTATTTAGTATCACAACCGAGTAGATAGCGTTATACGTTGTTGGCGCGCTCTGATTGACTACTAAAACTCGGGATAGTAAGTGCTATTCACGTCCAAGCAAATTTCGGTCATTTGTTCGGTAAATATCCGCCATTCGGTGAATAGTTGTTAATTATTATTATTATTATTATTTTTTTTTTTGTTATTTAGCATTTTTTTTTTTCATCGAGTTACTGACATTCACAATTACAAACTAACTACATACATACAAACGAGCGGAAAGACGATACAGTACACACACACGCTACAAGGATTGTACAGCAATAAATAAACGTTAAGTACATGTAATTAACCATTAAGAGAGAAAAAAAAAAGAAAAATTAAGTTAACACCTGAGTTAACTTTTTCCCATTTTTTTAAATGTTGGAGTAGTTTTCCTTTCTTCTCTGCAATATAAAGCTCAATATTATAAACACGCCTTGTCCTAGCAATAAAACCTCGCAATGAAGGCATACCATTCTGGTACTTTCTAGAGTAAATATAATAATTACCTAACAATGATATATGGTTTATCAATATAAAATCTTCCCTGATGTCAAATTTTCCAAAGATCAAAGTTCCAATGTGGATTTCATTGTCTCGTAGCCAGGACAGGACGTGTTTCCAAAACTCAGAAGATTTATTGCAGGAAAAGAGTAGATGCTCGATGGATTCGACTTCTCCGTGACAGAAAGCACAGCTCGGTGAATCGACTATACCACAGCGAAAAAGTTTTTCATTTGTAAAGACAATGCAATTTAAGACCTTATACTGAAATTCTCGGATTTTATATTCTACGGTAGTAATAAATGCTAACGAATAGACCTTTTCCCAGTCTACTGATGTGTTCGGGTACTTGGACATTAATTTCTGTTTAGCAGTGGGCGGGATTTGTTTTTTTTTTCTCCAGGAACAACTTGTAGATTTGTTTTTAGGAAACATTGAGAATTGGAACCGACTTTTTCTTTATCACAATTGATGGGGAGTATTCGGGATCGGATCAATTACTGAGTGGATAGTAGAATTCTTAATACTAGAACGCCATTTTGGTGGGATCGAATTTACAATGCTCATAACAAAGAATCTTTGTTCGGGGGTTAAAAACAAGAGCCTAGGGTTAGAAGCAAGAGGAGTGGACGAAATCAATTCCCCTATTTTTTAAAGGCTCAGGACTCGACGATGTCTCTCCTGTAAATAACTTTTTGTCGATGCAGATAAACCTATTATTCCAAATAATCTCGTTTACTTAATAATATCTTGAGACAAGCTTGGTTCTTTAGCGTGTAACTCTGACCATGCATCGAAACATTGCTTGTAATAAATTGGCAAGTTAACTTTTAATTTAGAGGTATCAAAATTGCAAAACAAAACAAAACTCCCTCCAACTGGTGAAAGGCGCATGTTAAGGATTGTCTTCCATAAGGCCCCGTCCACACTAATGCGTTTTCGTTTGAAAACGCATACTTTTTATCCGTTTTTACCGATCGTCCACACTAAAACGATAAAAAACGGAGATGTTTATCTATGAAAACGGAGGAGTATTTCGAAAACGCTTTTCAGAATGTAGAGTTTTGAAAACACAGGTCTATCGTTGTAGTGAGGACGGCAAAAACGAAGCTTTTCAAAAACGCTTACGTCACAACTCATCGCTGACGCTATTGGAGCATGCGTATTGAACAGAAAAACGTCCGAGCAGAGCCTGGCGATAAAAACGCATCTTTGGATCATCGTTTTTCAGCCACTAGTGTCATTGTAGTGTGGACGGTGAAAAACGATGTTTAAGCAAATTACTCTTTTTGTTCGAATATCAACCATGTACCAGCCGTGAAGAACGGCTAGCCGATCCAAATACAATCAGTCGAACTTAACTGAGTCAAACGCCGAACTTCACATGAGCCGAACTCAATTAATTGAGTTCGGCTCATGTGAAGTACGGCGTTTGACTTGGGCCGCAAAGCCGGTATTAAAATAGCGCGTCCACTGTGTCAAAAGACAAGAGTACTGAAAAATACAAATCGATGCCTACATTGTACTTACCGTTGAAAGAAAAGGTCGTATATCAGAGTTTCCCGATGGTTGTTATTGGTTTTAGCTAAATCTTGTAACTAGCTGTTCTGTGTTTCCGACACTTTTGAAGTGAATGCAAATGTAGACGCAAAGTTGCCTTTCGAAGCCATGAATCTTTCAGTTTATTTTGCCTGGTTCGGACCCGGGATCAAAACAACTCTTCGAATTGAAAGTTTTGTCGGAAGTATTCCCGCCATTATTAAAACAAGTTTTGAATGAAACTTATAAATTTAATCAAAGTTAACGACAGAAGTGATAATTTAGGAGGAGAGAATCAAATTTAGCCCTTTGAGATATATATTTTCAGTTGAGGTAGAAATGTTGCAATTTGCCGCATAATGTAAAAAGTAATTTGAAACCTTTCCAGTAACGTATAACGCAGCTATTTCATAAAATATCTCGCAATCAGACACACGAAAATATATCCAGTTTTTATTCCTCCGTATCCGAAACACAGAAAAGAAAATTAAATGAAAAAGTGACTAGGGCAAGCGAAACTCGCAAGAAACTTACCACAAGACAAGTGCATTGTTAACGTGTTCTCTTGCTCGGCGGTGAATTTTTGCACCCAAAGTTTCAGTTGGTTTTTCTGTTCCTTCAACTTCACGAAATAAAAATTCATGACAGAAGTGAAATTAATTGGGATTCCTGCCACGCTTATAGACCTTATATTTCTTCCTTCGCTGACCACAGTTCACTTCTCAGACTTCTTAGTTAGACAAGCGCTACATGTGTATTCGTCTAAATTTTCTTCATGTTCGTTTAAACATGTTTCAGTATTACAAAGAATAGCATATGTAGAGGGTTCTGTTTAATTTATTTTGTCACACTCCTGGGGGTGGGCTTCACTGCAAATGACGGGGCTGCTCGTCGGAAATTTTCGAAAAAAACCCTAAAACGATACCAGAATCTCGTTTGATAGGTGTGGCTCAAATATATTTTTACCCCCAACAAGTACCAATTTTAAACCACAATTTTTTTCGGCTCAATACCCTGAAAAGTACTGCGATTATTCTAGCCCTGGTCGTTTTAGATTTCAGCATACCCCAAGCCAGCTAAGCGGTACCAATCTACAAATCTTGAGACCTAAAAGGTACTTATGTCTTGTAAAAGGTACTTATGTCTTGCCAATTGTATCTCTTAACCTGCTTTATCAAATAAACTATGTATGTATGTACGACGACCACCCCTGTCATTTTCGTATCGGAGTCCCCCCCCCCCCCCCTCCCCCCCCCCCCCACCCCCTGGTGGATAACATGACCCCATTAGCTTGTGCTTTTATTATAAGATCTTACGAATTTAATTAATGAAGATACCGTTTGGGAACTTAATCAACTTTTTTGCATTCTATTGTACAGAGGCAGGGGATATGGATCAAAGATTTTAGACGCGGCACTAGTAAATACATATAACATCAATCCACCGTAGGAAAAAAGATGGCGGCTGTTCATTTTACCACAATACCTTGCGGACCTAACACAGCACATAAGGCACAAAGAAAGCCAAACTTTTACAATATTAGTTCCAGTACTAAGGACAATGGGACAATGAGTAGACCAGGTTTGAAGATTTGATAACTTTTCTTTACATTTCTATGAACGTTTTTAAGGTTTTTGTGCGCTAAGAATTATGGGTAAATGTACCAGTCGCCATCTTTTTTCCTACGGTGGATTCATTGTTAAACATTTCAGTAGTGGCATTGTCTGCTCGTCGAAACATGATGGAGAAACGAGGTTTTATTTCGCATTTTGATGTGAGTCGCTTTGACTTTCATCCTTGCACTACTGCCATCGATTGCCTCTCTGAAGTGTCAGAGAAAATGCCGCTGAAAAATAATTGCGTTGATCAGGTAGATGAGAAAGCGTTGCATGCCTACGACAGCAGTGTATTTGGTTATGCACGCCACGCATTTTTGTCCACGTGGCTTCGAGCGGAGGGCAGTCATACACTTGTTGCTGTCGACAAGGAAGGTTTCATCGTGGGATACGTGGTTGCCAGAGCAACGTTTGTCAAAGAAGATGGGTACAGGTAAGGGCCACTCTTTGCTGATTCTGAATCAATCGCAGAGAGGTTATTAAAATCAGTGTTTGAAGTGCTCCATCAGCAAAATGATCCTCCGACAATTGTGTGCATCGGAGCTCCAACAGAGAAGTTCATGAAACTGGCTGAGAGGCTTCAAGGGAATTATGTTTGGACTGAAGTGTACATGACCACAAATGGCCTACCTAATTTTTTTTTTGACAAGACTTTCGAACAAGACTGAATTCCTCATCATTGGTACATCACAACAGCTGGGAAAGCTGGATAATATCAGTATACGGGTGGGTGATTCAGATATCCATCCTGTGCCACTCGCGAGAAATCTTGGTTGTTGGTTTGATTCTAGGTTGTCTATGGCGTCACATATCACAAAAATCTGTGCCTCTTCATTTTACTATATTTATAATATTCGTCGGATTAGAAAGTATCTTTCCCGGATTTAACTGAGACACTTGTTCATGCTTTTATAACAAGTCGCCTAGACTATTGCAATGGACTTTTATATGGACTACCAGACTGCTTGCTAAATAAACTGCAACGAGTACAGAATGCTTGCGCCAGACTGATTTCTAGAGAACAGAAATTTTGTCATGTAACGCCTCTTATTTATGAATTACATTGGTTAACGGTTAGATACAGAATTGAGTTTAAAATACTGTTAATTACTTTTAAGATTCTTAATTTTTTAGCGCCTATTTATTTATCGTCTCTCATCTCCCTTATCTCCATCTAAATATAATCTAAGGAATTCAAGTGATAAACTTTTACTTAGTTATCCGCGTTTTAAATCAAAAGCTACACTAGGTGACCGTTCTTTTACCTCTGCTGCACCGAAACTGTGGAATGCTTTACCATTTGACATAAGAAGCGCCAGCACAGTTAGTATTTTTAAATCCAAGCTAAAAACTCACCTTTTCCGTCGTGCATTTTTATCATAGTGTTTTTATTATTGTGAGTTTACTTTTAATTGTAATTTTAGCTTTTAAATTATTGTAAGTCTATTTTTTTTATTGTTATTTTAGCTTTTTAAATCATTGTAAGTTTACTCCTAATTGGAATTTTAGCTTTTTAGCCTTTTCTGTTTTTAATCTTGTTATGCGCATTTGAACATTTTATGGAATTTGCGCACTATAAATGATATTATTATTATTATTTATTTATTTACCACCCTTGAATCTGGTTAACACTTTCTTGGGTTCTTGTACTAGTTTGTTTGTCATAAAAGCTATAAACAAGGACACATGAGGACTCTAACTGCATCTTGGGGGTACTCCCTATAATGGGATATACAGTGATGCTCCGCCCGAGAGGGGTACCTTGTTTAGGCTGGGGGGTATATGAAAGGGTAGGGATTTCACAAATTGAAGAAAAGTGTAGGGAAAACTGCCATTTAGTGGTTAATTCGTCTATTAAAGTATTTTAATGTTCATACTGAAGTAAAAAGTGAGCAAAAAAGCTTCTTTTGTTTCTTTCTTTGTCGTTACAACATGTATCAGGGATGTTAGTCAACCCAATTGGCCATTTTGAGGTTGCGCAATAGAGACTGGATCGGTTTTGTTTCGAATTGCATTATGGGGCTGTTTTGGGGACGCAATTCAAACATGGCATCTGCTCAGGATGTAAACTGATGCTGTGATCTTGTCAAAAATGGGAGAGTTTAGCTGTTGCGTACCTGGATGCAGCAACAACTGGAGAAATTCACATACCACATATCGGCCCATTATAGAACCCCTTGATCCATACAATTTTCTTTTTCGCATACCCCATTATAGACCTCCATGATCAATACAGTTTTTTCTTTTCCACATACCCCATTATAGACCCCCATGATCCATACAGTTTTCTTTTTCACATACCCCATTATAGACCCCCATCATCCATACAGTTTTCTTTTCCACATACCCCATTATTGCTGGTGTTCACTCACGTGACCTTCAGTCCCGTGGGACTCAAATGACAAAGGCCATGGCAGCCATGTTGGAGTCCCTAACAAAAGAAGTTGATTAAAATTCTTTTGTACGGGGACTCCAACATGGCCGCCGTGACGTCACATGAAACCCAGCAATAGACCCCCATGATCCATACAGTTTTCTTTTTCACATACTCCATTATAGACCCCCATGATCCATACAGTTTTCTTTAAGGAGAGTCTCAATCACCCATTGGGTCCCATCTTAATGAAACTTTTTTTAATGAATCACTATGAATGCTAATTTGACTTGATTTTATTTTTCAAAAACTGGTGACTTTTTGCTACAACACTAGTGCTACTATTCTACGTCTGGGTCTACTTCTAAACTAATAAAGTAAAGTAAAGTAAAGTAAAGTAAAGTAAAGTAAAGTAAAGTAAAGACGCGCACCCGAGCCAGAAGGCTCATAACGGCCGGAGCTTAAACCCGGTTTCTATAGCATGAAGCGACTAGGAATATTGCTACTCCCCCCTGGATGGGATGCTAGTCCATCGCAGGGTTACCCCCAGCATTTTGTCGCTGGTACCCATTTATACACCTGGGTGGAGAGAGACAGTGTGGAGTAAAGTTTCTTGTCTAAGGAAACAACACGACGGCAGAGACCAGGCTTCGAACCACCGACCTTCAGGTTGAAAGTCCGACGCGCTAACCACTACACCACCGTGCCGCCCACTCTAAACTAATAATAATACTAAAATTGCGGTTTGTCAATGACATTAATTGTTTGCCCAGCTATATTTTTGGCCAAGACCTATGCCTTTTAATTTGGAAAAAAACTAACTTTAGAAACAGGCTGGTAAAACAACCATCAAAGACAGAAACAAATGCTTTTTCCCACCCTTGTTTCAAGTGATTGTTTTATTTTTTTGTTTGGTAGAGTTGTGTAGATGTAATAGAGAGACGTTTCAAAGTAAGCTCTTTTAAGCTCTCCCTGCTTCTCAACTTACTTAGATTTTTGAAATTAACAACCGACAATCATAAAAAATATTTCACCATGCAAAACCGTCTAAGTTCATTTCCTGACTCGTCCCAGTCGTCTCTCAATTGACGTACGAGGGGAGCGCGAGGTGTGATCCTAGAAAGACGACTGGGCACGAGTCAATTTCATTTCTGTGACCGTCTAAAACCAAGGCATTCACCTTAGTTAAGGTGCTGTTACACGAGGTAATTTTTTCCTGCAACTTGCAACGCAACGCTGACGAGAGCCGTTGCGAGACAAGTTGCTGATTACCTGTTATACGTTTGCAACTTGTCTCGCAACGGTGCACAAAGTAGATAAGTGGTCAACTTTTTCTGCAACTCGCGACGCAATTTTTCGTTGCGAAACACGTTGCGCAGAGAGAAGGTGTTACACACAATTTCATCCGCAACTTGTCTCGCAACGGCTCTCTTCAGCTTTGCGTTGCAAGTTGCAGGAAAAAAATTGCCTCGTGTAACGGCACCTTAATAACTTCTAAACTTTATGCAGTGTGCCGAAACATCTTACTACTTCATTAACAGAATTGAAAATAAGGCGCTGTTCACCCCTTTCACTCCCAGAGTCAATTACGGAGACGTAATGTAGTTATAACTTTTAAGTCTGTGAAAGAAGTCCTATAGTCTGACCATTCCAATGAAACCTTTTCATCGGTTCTTTTGCATGATACCATTTGTTTTTCAATACTTTACAAATGAAATTTGGGATTTTTCTTGAATTTTGACTTTAAAGGGTTAATACACGAGCCAATTTTTCTTGTAATGCAACGCTGATGAGAGCATTGCGAGACAAGTTGCTCGGGGCTGTCAGACACTCGCAACACTTTTCGCAACGAAAGTAGTGCAAAAAGGAAGAAAATATTAATTTTTTCAATTTTTCTGCAACTCGCAACGCAATCCATTTTTGTTGTTGCGAGACAAGTTGTTAAGCGGGGTGTTAAACGCGCAATTTCATCCGCAACTTGTCTCGCAACGGCTGTTGTTAGCGTTGTATTACAAGTTGCATGGAAAAATTGCCTCGTGTAAGAGTGTCTTTAATCAGCTACACTAAGCTACACTAAGTAAGCGTTTAGTTTTCAGTTTTCCTTCTCCTTTTTAGTTGATCCCGTCAAGCGCCTGATAATTGTCTTAAGTAAGAATCCGATAGCAAAAAGGATAACCACTAAGATTAAAAATGCCAACAAGAAAAGGTCCATAAGATAAATTTGGTAAAACGGCATATCCAGGCTGCGAGGTCTGAGGAACTGCAAGCCACCCATAGCCTGTGTGTACTCCACCCAGTCAGCGGCTTCTTTCACGGGTGGGCGTGGCAGGAGTTTGATCGAGTTGGACATTCGTACGGCTGACTCACGATAACTAAAGGAAAAGAAGATAACTGGTGAAATTTTAACAGGTTTAATACAGCAACTCAGTGTTACACAGTGCCAGTAGCAAACCTTTTCAGTCAACCAAGAGTGTCCACTAGATTTTCTACTTGTATGAATTAATCACGGCGCCATGGCCATTATCGCGCCTCCATCATTAGCGAGCGGTTTTCAATTGAGTGTCAAAAGTTATTTTGCGATTGCTTTGCTATGCTTTGTGGTTGGCTAATAAATCTCGCAGTAACACCAATAATGACTTGCTCGCACGCTTTTTCCCGCGCTTGGGACCGGCTATATGCATCTGCTTCGAGTTCTGATTGGTTCATAGGATTGTTAGCGTCTTTTATGACTGAGCAGAGTGACTAGTGTGGATTTGCCTCCTACGACACTCAGTTGAAAACTACTCTATAACGGTGTTGCGGCTACTACCTACCTGGGATCACTCAACATCTTGCGTATCAAGCCAACAAGCTGTTCTGAAGTCGTAGTCTCCAAGTTAATCACTTCCCCAACTCCAGCTTGCTTTACAATTAGCGCGTTATGAAACTGATCTCCGAAGAAGGGCGAACAAATCATAGGCACCGCGTGGTAAGTTGATTCCAGAATTCCATTAAGTCCTGCATGTCCTATAAATAGACGAGTCTTGGGATGGCCGAGAATGTCATTCTGTGGTAACCATGACAACAGCTTAACATTGTCACCCACTGAGAGTTTGGATTTCCCTGTTAGGATACATGCATACATACATACATGAACTTTATTTCCACACGAATTGTAGGGTAGCCAGAGAACAAAACTGAAACATCTCAGCGTCTACCACCATGGTGGAAAACAGTTAAAGTTTGGATAAGAAAACTAAAAAATTGATGCACACAGGGGCGTAGCTACCTGTACGCACGTACGCACGTGCGTACCTAACAAAGTCGAAAGAAAAAGAAAGAAAGATTTGGTACTTGAAGGTGGAGAGCGGAGGTAGGGGGAGTGTTTCAAAGTTGATTGTGCGCACCTCTGAAAAAATCCTGGCTACGCCCCTGGCACATTCTTCGATTTGTGTTTGCATAAACTTTTGACTTGAACTAACGGCGTTTGCAGAGTTTTTTCTAACGGTTCACTATAGTACTCATTTATGCATATGCGTTGAGAAAGAAACTGTGACGTTAAGTGGCTTGATAAAGGACACAAAACCAGAGCCACGCACTTAGTTATACCGCGCCTAGGTGGGGGAAACAATCTGAATTAAAGTAGCTTAAGAGAGGCCACGACACAAGAACGTGCCCCGCATTCCTCGGATGGGTTGGAGACAATGAAATGAAAGAGTCTTGTTTAAAAGAGCAACACGAGGACAGGAACCAGCATTTAAATAATAGGCAAACAGAGGAAGGGGGGCGGGGGACTTTGAGGCGCAAACTACTTATAATTAATTACCATGCATAACGTCTCCGTTCGTGCATCAACAACAACAACTTTATTGGAGAAGAAGAAACAAATGAATATTTGACACCCGCTTGATAGTAAAATGTTGGTGCGAAAACGTAGCTAGTTTTAACACGATATGATTATGTTAAGTGTTTGTGGGGGAGTTCAATATAGTCATCGCTTTCTGAAGAATTTCAGAAAGCAATTCTGTGAATGGTATATTCTCAGAAAAAATAATGAACGTACCCTCCAACTTCGCTTTCCAAATAATCTTTTGTGGCAGTTTGGAGAATGCGTCAGCCATTATCTGTAGGATTGATTCGTTGAATCCTACAAGGTGACCCAGAATAGAACCAAATGACACTAATATCACTCCTTTGTCACCAGCTTCCAGCATAAATTGTTCCAGCTCGTTTGGTAGAGGCTGAGCAGGACTGGCGAGGAATGGACCAACCACTCGAGTGTCTATGATAAGTAAGTAAGTAAGTAAGTAAGTAAGTAAGTAAGTAAGTAAGTAAGAAAGTAAGTTAGTAAGTAAGTAAGTACAAATAACATACATGCAATTATTTAACCCTATTCGGCCTGGGCTTTTTTTGAGTTCCTGAGCCTGGGGGGTGGGGGGAGGGGGAGACATTGGGTGCAAATTTAAAAAAACATGGCTGTCAAAATCTTGTTGCCATGGAAATATCAAGTCATGTGATTAATAACTTGTCAAATGAAATTGTTGCCAGATAAATTTTAGGAAAAGTCACAAAGTTTGATGGCGTATGAATACATATTAAAGAAGTTATGAATGTTGAAAGTTAGCGTGCCCCCCCCCCCCCCCCCAAAGGCCCCCAAGGCTGAATCGGGATAAGAAATAGAGTAGTTTTGCAATTGAGTGTCGTAAAACCAAAACCAAAGTTTTTACTGTGGCCAATTACAACAGACGCAGGCAAAAAAATTAACCAATCAGAATCCGAAGCAAAATTATGTAGCCGGCGCCAAGCGCGGGAAAACGCGTGGACTATGTTACGATTGGTTTTGGGTTTAGTTCTGATTAGCTGATGAAGTGGCGCGAAAACTCTTAGCCAATTACAAAGCTAAATTACTTTGGACACTCAATCGACTGTCAATGTAACACGAAAGTGCTAATTAAAGGGACAACGTAAATGGAAAAAAGTAATAAGATAAGATAAGATAAGATATTAAGATAAGATAAGATAAGATAAGATAAGATAAGATAAGATAAGATAAGATAAGATAGATAGATAGATAAGATAGGTCTGTGTATTATCATTTTTTCACTATTGTCATTTCTTTTAAATTAGGTTCCAGTCTTTCTCCATAGCATTTAAATTTTATTGTATTATATCCAACCGTCACTTCTGAAGATGTATGTTGAAGCATACGAAACGTCAAGTCATTAATCAAAGTTTTTTACAACATGCGTTGTTTTGTCATGTTTATAACCGCAGTGTGTATTTTATTGCTGTTAATAATTATATATTTAAACAGCCTAGGATTTGAACAGGGAACTGCTGTGTTGCAAATCCATCTAGTAGCCAGAGAGACCAACTTGAAAGTGGCCAACCTCGCTCACCGAACCTTTCCCTTTTATAAAAAGTTAACTTTAAATCTATTTATGAAAATCATTGATAATTCATAAAGAAAAATACAAGAGAAATGAAAATTTAAAGGGGCATCACGAGGTCGAAACTTGAAAACGTCGGCCCACGTTTTCAAGTTTGATTCCGTAAATTCAAAAAGGCCGTCGAGAAGTGGAAGTATTTGTTGAATCAAAAAATCCCTTTTGATAGCCGGAAGAAAGAAAAAATTACTTTTAACAGTGATATGTCCAAAATTCCGGTGCAAGAATAGTGAACAGTGCCGCGCGTGGAACCTCGTGATACTGCCCCTTTAATAAAGGTTTGTAAATCCTGATACAGAACAGCTATACTGCTGATACAGTCAATACTTATAGTAATGCTAAAAAAATCATGTTCATGAGATAAAATATTCGCAGCAGAACTGCATGAATATTTTAGTACAACGTCTCCGCGCCCGCGGCACGGCTGCGGCTCGGTTCGCCCTTGTTAATATCCATATAGTTCTGTAGCACTTACTTATACTTCAAAGAAGTCTCATTTTTTAAATCGTTTTTAGTTCGTGGCGTAAGTGAAAAGTTGCTTACAGTTAATGTTACATAGCTAAGTGTAATTGACCACGTTAAATAAATGATTGATTGATTGATTGATTGATTGATTGATTGATTGATTGATTGATTGAGAGGAAAAGTCTCGGGAACGCCACTAGGCGACGCCTTCAAGTTAGCAGGCCGGCGCATGAAGAAAAGGCGAAAATATGTTGGGTTGGCTTTGATGACCAAGTAGAAATGGCTAACTTATTACTCATGCGCGAAGCGGCATGAGGTAAGGTTTCGGCTCCGTTTTTCTTGTTATTTTTATTTTTGTGTCACGATTTTGCATGCAAATTTATGCACGCATATTTTAAATTGTGCACTTCCGGTATAGTGACTTCCGGCCACTCTCACTTCCGGCAAAACAACGTCACGACTGCGTCTTCTACAACTCTACTTACATTACTAGTGTTCACGTAAGGTATCAGATATAAGACTTAGACGAATCGCTGGCTTCATTGTGGTACAGCCTTCATTTACAAGATATTCAATAGTAAACAACGTGGTTTACAGGAACGATGACTGAATGAAAGGAGTAATTCTTCTCCATGTCGGACATCTTCTTACCTTGTTTAAAATATATCATAAAACTTCTTACGCATGTGCATGAGTATAGGCTGTTTGGAGCCTCTTGTCTATTTATCAGTGCCATTCATGATCTGCATTGATTCATGACTCAGGTTGATTGAGTAATGAACTGATAACGACTATATACGTTATGAAAGAGGGAAGTTAAATTACGTAAAATGTGCGCTAGCTGGGTACTTTACCATTAAAATACTCACTTGGATAAAGAGGCCTCGGATGTTCCAAACCGAAGTTCATCTGACCGATGACCATATCAACTCTACCAAGCGTTTCCTGTATGCTCTTGTTTGGTGTGATGTTATGCTTTGTTTTGATCTTGTCATAAACCGGGCACATATCTTGAGAGTAGGACAAATATAGCGAGAACCACTGCAACACATTTCTTGCCCTGCCCATAATACTCCATTCATATGAAAGGGAATAACTCAATTGTGGCACGTACGAGGGTGATGTAGGCAAACCGACTAAAAACCCTATACTGAGAGTACATGGAGATAATAAAACATGTGGTACTGACAATTTGTCCGCGACTAAAGCCGAGCAGAGGTACAATATTTCGCCAACAACGAGATCCGCGTCTCCAGTTTCTTCCATTAACTCCGTATTGCTAAGCATGTCATCACAATAACAGGACTGCCAGGTGTAAAGTTGGGCCATCTCTTCTCTAAAACTTGGCTTACTGTTCTCTCCTGAAGCTTGTGAAGCCGTAGTCTCTGAAAGGAACCTGCTGTCGTTAAAAAAGCGAACGTGTGGATTACTTTCGGCATACTGCTGAGATGCTCCTACAAATATTGCAACCTGTGATAACGATAATAAAATCAGTTGATGCCTGCTCTATCACTTTAAATATTACTATAGATGGTTTTCACTCACGTGACCTTCAGTCCTGTGGGACTCAAATGACAAAAGCCATGGCCAGGCCTGGGCCATGGCGGCCATGTTGGTGTACACAACAAAAGAAGTTCATTAAAATTCTTTTGTAGTTGTACACCAACATGGCCGCTGTGACGAAACGTGCAAAACATTTTTGTGAGTTCGATGTCCGAACCCAAATCGAACGAAATCGAACGCTCATGGTTCTATATAGTTCGATTAACTTCGGTAATCGAACTTCGAGCTATGAAGAGTCTGAAGTCGATCCGGTGAACGCGTAAAACTTTAATTTTATTTGAGGGGGATATTGGGGGGCTCTGAACACCCCAACACCGCAAAAAAAAATTACCGAACACCGCATCACCGCAAGAAAAGTCGACAAAACACCGTCACCGCAATATATATTTTTGTCAAGTTACTTATAAATGAAAACGGCTTAGGATTGGCGACCGGCAGCGTATTGAAGATTAACTAGACAGTATTGGACTGCATTTTGTTACATAAACATAATGGTACGTGCTTTTCATAAATAAGTACGGAATAAATAACATATAGAGGCTAAATTAAGATCTGACAAGGTCTGACAATTAAGCTCAATAAGTTCCAAGATTTCAAGCTTTACTTGTCAGATCTGGCAACATCGCAGATAATTTCGTCCCACCGAACACCGCAGACGTTAAAGTGCAAACATCGCACACCGTAGAGTTTGAGATCACCGCAACACCGCAAGCTAGGATTTTATTCATCGCAACACCGCATAAAAAAATGAATGACACCGCAACACAGCAAATCCCCAATGTCCCCCTCTTATTTATTTTCGCAGAAACGGCAAAATTTTATTATTACGATGTATTATTATGACAGATGAGATGCCCGCCTTGACATAATTTAAGGTGGCCCGTGGCTATTTAATGGCGCGGAGGCTTCCTTTTACAAATCGAATTTACGGCATGAGAGCGTTAACCGATTTTTGTAAGTTTTGGTAGGGCGATAAAGGAGTCTTCAAACTATATACGAAGTTAAATTTTAGTGTATATAAGATAAGCGATTAAAAGTTACGGGCATTTTTAGAAAACCCCGTTTTTGAAGAAAACGCGAATATTTTCATAAAACGACGACAGATTTTTTTCTAATTAAGCTCAATAAGTTCCAAGATTTCAAGCTTTACTGTGAGCAATTTTCCATAAAATCGGCTGGACAGAAATTACTGCACAGTCAAATGCTGAATTTAAGCTTCGAAATGTTATGCTTGCGTATTTGTCTTAGCTGTTGCAAGAACGCTAAAATAAGGCTACAATCGCACCTTATCACTTGAAAGCTTGATATAACCGAAAACTTTGCTGAATAACCGGAAAAGATCGGAAACTCCAAGCAAAAACTATAAGCAAAGAAAGAACAAGATGTTTACAGTGTGTAATTTATGAATTTGAAGAAATTCAAGTTTGGGCTCATCTTCGGTGTAAGAACCTGTGAAACTCACGAGTGACGTAAACAAAGGAAACAAAAGGCATAAAACAATAGAGTCAACTGAGAATGCAATACTACAAAGGTAAAAAACAAAGGAAAAAGTCACAGGTGCTTACACCGAGGTAAACCCCAAGTTTGTTCGACAATGAAAACATTACCGATTTGTTTTCCGGTATTTTTAAGTATGATAACATTCAGTATATGTACAAAAGGCCTTTCCTAGTTTCATGTGTATAGTCTCGACGAAACTCGGAGAATTCGGGTCGTCAAAATTGCTACTTCACGTCTGCCGTTTCTGAATGCTTTGAAAACCCCTCGTGATTCGTAAATTATTCAAAGTTGCCGCATTCTGGGATTTTCCACATGGGAATCACCGATCATCGTTAATACAAAAGGCCATTTGCACGATTGTAGTAATATATATATATATATATATATATATATATATATATATATATATATATATATACAAAATATATACACTGATTTTCAAAAACATAGCTATTTTAGGAAATACTGATATATATTATATATACCTTTTGTATTCCCATCAAAAACGTCACCTATTTGATGGGAATACAAAAGGTATAATATATATATAATGTATATTTCTCCAAATAGCTATGTTTTTGAAAATCAGTGTATATATATATATATATAGAGGCAATATTTCGCAGTAAATTAATGGCGAAGTTTTCGCTCTGTATATATTTATACAGAGGCAATATTTCGCATTTAATTAACTGCGAAGTTTTCGCTTTGTGTATATATACAGAGGAAATATTTCGCAGTAAATTAACTGCGAAGTTTTCGCTCTGTATATATATACAGAGAAACTTATTTGCGAAATTTTAAGTTGCCTCTATAGAGGTATTTAAATGCGAAATTCGCATTTGTCTCAAGCCCGTCTGCTTTGCTACCGTCGCGTCGTAAACGGTGTTTGTATCAAATACATGTTCTGGATCATTTGGAACCTATTAACGCATCTTTATCCAAGCTAGTGATGCACACATCTCAGTCATACAAGGAGAATACAACAATTTACTTTTGGCTTAATTTTGGGCGAAAGTCGTGAAATGTTTTCTGATCGCATGATGAAGAGAGCTAAGAGATTGGAAGTTCACTGTGCAGCCTCGTCGCATAATTTATTGAATTTTAAGCCAAAATCTACATTTCTTGAATCAGTTTTTCACTCCCGAATGTAACATTGCCTTTTATTTATTAGATTTGAAGCCCCAAAAACTTAACTTAATCGATTTTTCATATACAAAACACTACCCGCTCATACAAAGCCTTTGAGCTGACAGCAAACTTTGTCTGAGTCACGAAGTCACGAAGTCACTATTTTTAGTAATTGTGCGCAGCGCTATTGTCTACCGACAAAAGCACTGGAAAATTGCTAATAGCTAGTACACTATGACTATGACTATGACTCTATCTCAAACCTCGGGAGGGATGGTGAATGGTCTTTCAGACACTGAATATGGGTTGCGCAAACTGATTAGTCGAATGGCATGGCATGGCATGTCATGGGTCTCCCAGTGTGTTTTTTTAAGCGGTTCTCTGAGTCTCGCAGTCGTCTTCTTCTCACTTTTTTAGCCTGTTCCAGGCGTTAAGTTTGTGGTTAGCGCCACGCGCCGCTGTTCGCTGCTCCCCACAATCTAAACGCCTGGAAGAGGCTACACTTTTTTTAAAATAAAACTGAATTTCTTGGGCTCGCAATAAAAAAATGCCTTTCTCGCCTTCTCCGGCAAGGTCTTTAATTTACCATTCGCCACCCCAAATATGTACTGATTTGCATACCTCGTGACCCCTCTCAGCCAGTTCTTGCCCGAGTCTGGCGGCAAACATAAAATTGCTTCTTCCAAACATAGGAAACATGACAAATTTTGCAGCCAAGCAGCTTGAAAGAAAGGCGAGGAACAGAACCGCTCGGTAAGCCGCCATCATTGTTCCAGTGACTGACAGTTTCAACTTTTTTTTAAAAAAGAAATAAAGTAAATATTAGCCTCCTGCTGACATGTCTCTGGGTGTTAATTAAGCTCATTTTGTCACGCAAATGTCTAACGCTTAGAAACCTGGCCCCATATCCCCACGATTTATAATAACAAGAGGCTAGCTGGTAGCCTGTACTCATGCGCTTGCATAAGAACGTTTTATGGTTTATTTAACTGGGTCACGCACCCCTTCCCTCTCAACGACATGTGACATGTAAGTCTTGTTTTGTTTACATATTATAAGATATAATTTATTACGACTGAATTTGCAACTGAACTTAAATACGTTTTATAAGCATTTCTCTAAAATTAGCGACAACAGAAAGAAAAATTCAATCACAAATTGATATCTACATAAATTTCCATCGAAAAATGTAATTTCTTTTCCGGTGAAGTCCAAATGCCAGTGGCTTGACTCGGCTATTTGAAAACAAGAACGTGATTACGGGCACGCCGAAAATCACGAGGTCGCATGTCAACCAATCAGACCAGTGAAAGTCCTCCCGCGGGATACGGGAAACTTTAAAAACACAAGGTAATTTGTGACTACAAAAAGCGGAACGAAAGCTAAAAATGGAAACAAGGGTTGTTTACCATTTACAAGGGAAAACCGGTTGGTCCACGGTTTGTGTAAATGGTAAGCAAAACTCCAGAAAGGGAAATTCCGTTTGAGATTGGTGTGTACCATTTACCATTTGACACCAGAAACAAGCTGAGTAACCACGCTTACGCATCAAAACTGGCGCAGGGTCTGGAACTGGTAGATAAAAGCAAATGGTACACACATTTCCGTTCGGAAATTTCGGTTGGAAATTTTGGACTACCTTTCAAGACGTTCCGTTCATTTCGGAAATTTTCCGGTCGGTCGAGCCAAAATTGTCTTACCATTTACATTCTGACCGAAATTTCCGGAATTTTTGGGTAAATGGTAAACAACCAAGGACCTTACCTTGACTCATGCCGCTATGCGCATGAGTAAATACACGATTAACCTTTTATCGGGACTTAGTACACAGGCGGCCCAAGTTCACTATCAGATAACCGCGACGTGACCCTTGCTTTATGAGCAGTATTGTGTTACAAAAGTTTCATTTATAAAGGTTTGTATGGGAATGCAACGGTTTTGTTTTAAAAGTTAAAAATTCGAATGTTTTGTGAATAACATTGACTTACCTGTTGCTGTGTTGTATTCTTTGTTATTTGCCTGTTCCTCGGGGCGATTTAACACGATTTCGGCGAATTATCGTCATTTCGGTGTTCCACTGCTAAGAAAAAGACGTCTTCTCAGAAGTTTTCTCGCGGCTTCGCCACTCGTTGATCGGCCTTCGGCAGGCACTCACGAAGCTCGCCGCGAGAATACCTCTGCGGTACCCAGGGTATTTATCATGAGGTCTATTTGCAGTTTGGAAAAGAACTTGTAATCTGTTTAATACATTTCTCATTAAGGTCCTGAAAACATTCTGTGGCAAATTCTGTTTTATGTAAAAATATTTATTATGTTTATTACACCAAGAGATTATAATTGGACGGAGAGGGAGTCTAGGGGCCTGGGCTGGGATATCTTATTAATTACAAAAAGTTATTTTTAGTAACAATGCGGACCAATGCGAAAACATTTTTCAGTGAGCTGGTGACTTCCGGAAGATTTGTTTTCTTGAATCAGCGCGGAGCCAACAAATTAAAAAATGGCGACCATCGCGGTGGTAATTTCGCATGTGAAAAAGAAAGTAAAATGGTCCTGTTTGAGCAAAGAACGTTATATAGTACCACAGCGGCTAGCCTGCGAATACAGCCGCCTCTCATCGCTCCCGGCCGGCCGATGGGAGGCGGCTGTATTCGCTGGCTACTTAACAAATTTACACCGGTTTTCCGTGTACCACGATTTACGTCATCACATGGTCAAAATGTTGTGGACTCACGAGGCGCAGCCGAGTGAGTCAGCAACACATTTTGACCATGTGATGACGTAAATCGTGGTAAATAAGAGTCCACACCACGGAAAACCGGTGTAAATTTGTTTTTTACAAAAATATTTAGAAAAAATACAAGGAAAAGTCGAAGTCTTGTTACAAAACGTGACAGCAAAGAAAGAGCAAGCGTTGTCTATAACTTTCTCGCAATCTGATTGTTTTTTTTTTTCAAGCGCACGTGATGTTAGCGTCAGCACCGTTGTCTGGACTCTCATTTACCACTCACGTCGACCAATCAGATTGCGAGTTTAGCGGCAATTGTGGTAAAAAGTTTTCTTTTCCACATACCCCAATATAGACCCCCATGATCCATACAGTTTTCTTTTCCGCATACCCCTATTATAGAACCTCATGATCCATACAGTTTTCTTTTCCGCATACCCCATTATAGACCCCCATCATCCATACAGTTTTCTTTAAGGAGAGTCTCAATCAGCCATTGGGCCCCATCTCAAAGAAACTTTTTTGAATCACTATGAATACCAATTTCACTTGATTTTATTTTTCATAAACTGGTGACTTTTTCCTACAACACTAGTGCTACTATTTTACGTCTAAGTCTACTTCTAAACTAATAATAATAAAATTGCGGTTTATCCATGACATTAAATGTTTGTTCAGTTATATTTTTACTAAGACATGCTTTTTAATTTGAAAAACAAAACTAACCTTGTGAAACACACTGATAAAACAATTATCAAAAACACAAACAAGTGTTTTTTTCCCGCCCTTATTTCGAGTGATTGTTTTGTTTTTTTGTTTGGTGGAATCTTGTAGATGTAAGAGAGAGACTTTTTCAAAGTATGCTCTTTTAAGCTCTCCCTGCTTCTACTAACTGAGATTTTTTAAATTAACAACCGACAATCATAAAAAAGCTCTTAATATTTCACCATGCAAAACCGTCAAGTTCATTTCTGTGACCATCTAAAATCAAGGCCTTCATGTAATAACTTCTAAACTTAATGCAGTGTGTCGAAACATCTTACTATTTCATCAACAGAATTGAAAATCGCCGCCTGAATTTAAGGCGCTGTTTAATACACGAACAGTTTTTCTTGCAACTTGTAACGCAACGCTGACGAGAGCATTGCGAGACAAGTTTCTCGTGGCTGTCAGACGCTCGCAACGCTTTTCGCAACGAAAGCGATGCAAAACGAGAGAAAATATTAAATTGTTCAACTCACTCGCAACACCGTGTGTTCAATTTTTTGTTGCGAGACAAGTTGATAAGAGGGGCGTTAAACGCACAACTTGTGTCTCGCAACGGCTGTTGTCAGCGTTGCATTACAAGTTGCATGGAAAAACTGCCTCATGTAAGAGGGCCTTTAATCAGCTACACCAATTTTAAAGCGTTTAGTTTTCAGTTTTCCTTCTCCTTTTTAGTTGATCCCGTCAAGCGCCTAATAATTGTCTTAAGTAAGAATCCGATAGAAAAAAGGATAACGACTAAGATTAAAAATGCCAACAAGAGTATGTCCATAAGATAAATTTGGTAAAACGGCATATCCAGGCTGCGAGGTCTGAGGAACTGCAAGCCACCCAGAGCCTGCGTGTACTCCACCCAGTCAGCGGCTTCTTTCACGGGTGGACGTGGTAGGAGTTTGATCGAGTTGGACATTCGTACGGCTGACTCACGATAACTAAAGGAAAAGAAGATAACTGGTGAAATTTTGATAGGTTTAATACAGCAACTCAGTGTTACACAGTGCCAGTAGCAAACCTTTTTAGTCAACCAAGAGTGTCAACTAGATTTTTTTACGCGCATGAATTAATCACGGCGCCATGGCCATTATTACGCCGCCATCATTAGCGAACGGTTTTAAATTGAGTGTCGAAAGTTATTTTGTGATTGCTTTGCTATGCTTTGTTTTTGGCTAAAAAAATCTCGCAATAACACCAATAATGACTTGCTCGCAAGCGTTTTCCCGCGCTTGGGACCGGCTATATGTATTTGCTTCGAGTTCTGATTACTTCTGATTGGTTCATAGGATTGTTAGCGTCTTTTATGACTGGGTAGAGTGACTGTTGTGATTTTGCTTCCCACGACACTCAATTGAAAACCACTCTATAACGGTGTTGCGGCTACTACTTACCTGGGATCACTCAACATCTTGCGTATCAAGCCAACAAGCTGTTCTGAAGTCGTAGTCTCCAAGTTAATCATCTCCCCAACTCCAGCTTGCTTAACAATAAGCGCGTTAAAAAACTGATCTCCGAAGAAAGGCGAACAAATCATCGGCACCGCGTGGTAAGTTGATTCCAGAAGGCCGTTAATTCCTGCATGTCCTATAAATAGACGAGTCTTGAAGTGGCCGAGAATGTCATTCTGTGGTAACCATGACATCAGCTTAACATTGTCACCCACTGAGAGTTTAGATTTCCCTGTTAGGAGAGATGAAGACGTACATATGATTTGCCTTCTAAACAACGATCAGAGAACACACATTCTCATCGGATTTCCTCCTTCCCTTATTCAAAAAGAAAAAAATTGAAACATCTCATGGCATGGTGGAAAACAGTTAAATTAGATACGAAAACTCAAAAATTGATGCATATTCTATAGCTAAGAGTTGTGTTTGCAAAACTTTTGACTTGAACTAACGGAGTTTGCAGAGTTTTTCTAATTGTTCGCTATAGCACTCATTTGTGCATATGCGTTGAGAAAGAAACTGTGACGTTAAGTGGCTTGATAAAGGACACAAAACCAGAGCCACGCACTTAGTTATACCGCGCCTAGGTGGGGAAAACAATCTGAATAAAAGTAGCTTGATAGAGGCCACGACACAAGAACGTGACCCGCATTCCTCGGATGGGTTGGAGACAATGAAGTGAAAGAGTTTGTTTAAAAGAGCAACACGAGGACAGGAACCAGCATTTAAATAATAGGCAAACAGGAGGAAAGTTTAAAGCGCAAACTACTTATAATTAATTACCATGGATAGAGTGCCCGTTCGCGCATCAACAACAACAACTTTATTGGAGAAAAAGAAACAAATGAATATTTGCCACCCGCAAACAAGATACAAGTGCTATTCGAGGCGGGACAAATTGCATACTTTCGGGTAGTGCAGTGTTTAATACAACAAAACAGAAGCTTTTCTGCAGAGCAATGAATTTCAACTATTTAAGAGATGATAATAAAATGTAGGTGCGAAAAAGTTGCTAGTTTTGACACGATCTGATCATGATCAGTGTTTAGGGGGAGTTCAATATAGTCATCGGCTTTCTGAAGAATTTCAGAAAGCAATTCTGTTTATGGTATGTTCTCAGAAAATCAAAAACAAAACAAAAACGTACAAAGCAAAGTGTTAACATGAGCATTCAATAAACGTACCCTCCAAATTCACTTTCCAAATAACCTTTTGTGGCAGTTTCGAGAATGCGTCAGCCATTATCTGTAGGATTGATTCGTTGAATCCTACTTGATGACCCAGAACAGAACCAAATGACACTAATATCACTCCTTTGTCACCAGCTTCCAGCATAAATTGTTCCAGCTCGTTTGGAAGAGGCTTAGCAGGACTGGCGAGGATTGGGCCAACAACCCGAGTGTCTATGATAACATGAAAATACGATAAAATAAATGCAATTATATAAGAAATAGAGTGGTTTTGCAATTGAGTGTCGTAAAACCCAAACCAAAGTTATTACTTAAGGAGACCAGCGTCTGGGACCGCACGGCGGACGGACGCGCTTAGAAGAGCTCCGCACACGCCTTTACAAAAAATGCAAATTTTAACAACAAATATCTCAGTTCTACATCCCACTTCGCAGATGTTAGAATGGCTCGCTCCATTCTTCTCGCCGGCTTCGCCGCCAAGATACTCGCGCGATACCCCCAAACAAGTGAGCCTGCTCGCAGGCTAATACTGAAAGTGCTGTTCTGCACAATGGATATACAACTAACTACTTTAAACTAACAAGAGGAGTTAGACAAGGGTGTCCCCTCTCCCCTTACCTTTTTATACTGGGAGCAGAGATCCTGGCAGCCCGCATAAGGCAAGAAACAAATATTGAAGAAGGCATTAAAATCTTTGAAACAGAACATAAAATAAGTCAATTTGCCGATGATACATCACTTTTCTTAAAAAACGCAACCTCGGCTAATAATGCAATTCAAGTTCTTGATGCCTTCGGCAATATATCTGGTCTTAAAATTTCTGCCTATTATTTGGAAAATATTGCTTATACAACCAGAAAATGCACTTAGAGTAATGTAACTTCAACCATTTTATCTCAATGATGGAACAAAAGATACACATTGAAAATCCTATACATATACAGAAAAAGTAAATGGTGTGAAAATGTTTCAATCTCCTGCGCAACTTATTCTTTGCTTCATTTTTTTCAATTCTTTATGTGGGTTATGTTGTTTTCAACTATTATTACTTTTTTATTATTGTTATTATTATCATTACTATTATTACTTTATTATAATAACTTATTATTTAAATTACTAGTTTTAGTGTTTATGTATCTTGTAACTCTTATTATCGTAAGCGTTTGTTGTTTGTGTTATGAATAAAACATCAAGATAAGGTTATTACCACCGCTGAGACCAATCACACAGACGCAGATAATCAAATGAACCAATCAGAATCCGAAGCAAAAATATGTAGCCGGCGCCAAGCGCGGGAAAACGCGTGGAGTAAGTTACGATTGTTTTGATTTTAGTTCTGATTAGCTGATGAAGTGACGCGAAAACTTTTAGCCAATATCCCAGTTCCGAGTTGCTCTTAGCCTCCTTTTCAAACCGAGGCCAAGTGCAAAACAATTCATATGAAAATGAGTTTTAAATAAAACTAATAAAACTTATATCCATAAGAATCATTTTGCACTTGGCCTCGGTTTGAAAAGGAGGCTAAGAGCAACACGATCGGAAATGGGCTATTACAAAGCGTTGTAATGAAAAAGTAAACTGATCGCTAAATTACTTTGGACACTCAACTCAAGAAAACTGATCTAAAATAAATAAATCACTTCAATCGACTGTCAACGTATTTAACACGAAAGTGCTAATTAAGGGACAACTTAAATGAAAAAAAGTAATAATAATAATATATATTTAAACAGCCTAGGATTTGAACAGGGGCGCCAATCACAGACATCGTTTGGACAGCTACGACCCCACTCGAACAGGGGACTGCTTGTTGCAAATCCATCTAGTAGCCCGAAAGACGAACTTGAACGTAGCCAACATTAACGTCGCTTACCGAGATCTTCCCTTTTTTAAAACATTAACTTTTATCTATTTATGAAAATCAATACAGTTCTGCCGCACTTACTTATACTTCAAAGAAGTCTCACTTTTTAATCGCTTTTAGTTCGTGGCGTAAGTGAAAAATTGCTAACAGTTAATGTTAAATAGCGAAGTATAATTGACCATTTGACCACGTTAAATAAATGATTGATTGATTGATTGATTGATTGATTGATTGATTGATTGATTGATTGATTGATTGATTGACTGACTGATCAATTGAGAGGAAAAGTCTCGGGAACGAGGTTGCACCCTAGCCACTAGGCGATGCCTTCAAGTAAGCATGCCGGTGCATGAAGAAACGGCGAAAATTTGTTGGCTTTGATGATCAAGTAGGAAAATATACTTTGGTCGCGACAAAACGTGGCGATGAGTACTATCAGTGCATATTCTTGATCTGCATTGATTCATTTTTTGGGTTGATTGAGTAATGAACTGATAACGACTAGTAGGTGACGGAAATACTATAACTGATGCTAAAAGTATTGCAAATGCTTCCTCGATTGGGCAAACGTTGGCCAATGCTATCCAATCTGGAAATAGATCTTATGTCGAATTTTTGACAACCTCACAATACAACAGTTTTTTTTCTGACACCAGTAACACCCATGGAAGTTGAAAATGTTATTTCTGGACTGAATGCAAGCAAAGCTCTGGGGCATTATTGCATTCCTGTGAAAATTCTTAAATTACTGAAGACTGTTTTGGGTTATCCATTATCATATTTATTCAATTGTTCTTTTTTCATTAGGCTTGGTTCGAGATAAACTAAACGTTGGTAGAATTATCCCTCATTATAAAAGTGGTAGTCAGACTCTTGTATCAAATTGTCGGGCTATTTCTTGTTATCTGTCTTTCATAAAATAATGGAAAAATTGACGTATAATAGATTAACTAACTTTCTTGATAAACATAATATACCAAATGAGAATCAGTTTGGTTTTCGCAGTGGGCGCTCCACTACTCAAGCTTATTACTGATAAAATCCAATCCTCTACACCAGAAGCTAAGACAAAATCTGATGAAACTTTAAGAGTCAGTATTCCGTTCAAAGATCAAGTCTCAGCGAACATGGTCAAAAGGCAAATGCGCGATCTCAGTTCAAAAATCGGCATTGATGTACAACCAATCTACACCAGTAAGAAATTTAAACAGGACCTAAAGCTTAAAGAAATCAAGCCACGCATCGTAAATCAGCATAGTGTTGTTTACGACGCGTCATTTGTTTGAACGCATTGCTGATCATCGATACTCTGCCATTGGTCGCCACCTGAGAGATACCCATGGGAACATTGACTTACTCAATGAGAGCCAGTTTAGAATGCTTAAAAATGTAGCACGAAATGGGATTGTCTTGTTTATGAAATGTTCAGAATGTTGAACATAAGAACAATAGCCGTGGTTACACTAAGCGTTTTACCCATGGGTAAATAGCATTTGCCCATGGGTAAGGACGTTTTTGTGTGTAACCGCTATTCCCAGACCGAAACTGCCTTAGGGTTATTTCCATGGATACATCAAAGAGAACAAAAGAACTTCCCATGACAGTTCCTGAACTGAAAAGTACGGTTTATCTGCTCCCTGAGGTGGCTTGGCCAATCATAATGCAGAACGCAGCTAATACAGGAAATCGCCTGCTGCTGCGCTCTGAGTTGACCTCTGATACGCTTGGTTAATTGCACGCTTACTTGTAACTCTAAAGTTTTCTTTCCACCAGTGATCGAGTACATTGTTACTTAGAAGTTGCTGAAACCAATTCTGTGGTCGTGGAAATACCCAAGCCCTCCTTGGCGGCGAGCAAGTTCGTGGCGAGCTCCTAAATGTAAATAAAACGCCGACAAACCTTGAAGATAGCGTAGTTGAAGGCGCCTTCTTCGGTGTCTTCTCGCAAAAAAAAAAAAAAACTGCCGGATTGTTATATTTATCGAATGATAAGCAGGAGAATCACTAAATTAAGCTTACAAGATCTCGATTCGTGTCATCCATGTCGATCTGTACGTTTCCCGCCAAACTGCAGTGTCAGTGAACTCATATCTTAATATTTTACCTTGAGGAGTCTTTTACTGTGTAACCGCATCCCCAAGGGTAAGATGAAACCTGAGATAAACCGAACCCAAGCCATTAACCCTCGGGAAGGCCCCAAACCCAAGGTGTGTGTAACCACAACTAATAAGACCCAATTTAAACACCCAGAGAGACTCCATTAGGGCCAAACTCTTTAATTTGTTTGACTTTCAATGCCTTTTAATTTATTCATCTTTTTACTATATATACTAGATTTCATTATTTTATTCTCACTTGATAATGACGTTCTGGAAATGTCAAAATCCAAAGAGCAATTGAAAACAAATTATATTCCTGTGGAATATTTTTGGACCTTAGTAAAGCCTTTGATACAGTAGATCATAGCATTCTCTTAGCTAAACTTGAACACTACGGAATACGTGACTTAGTGGTTCCATTCATACTTAACTAACAGGCAGCAATTTGTTTCTATGAATGATGCAGACTCAGACACATTGCAAATAACATGTGGGGTACCACAAGGCTCTGTGTTGGGCCCCCTGTTGTTCCTTATTTATATCAATGATTTCACCAATTCTTCATCTATTTTTGACTTTAATTCAGTTTGTTTGCAGATGATTCTAATCTGTTTACTCGCATAGAGATATAGAGCATCTTGAGCAAACGATCAATAGGGAACTTGGTGAAACTAATACAATAATATTTATGTATACGTCTTTAAAATTTTATAGTACGAATAAACGTTGTTGTTGTTGTTGTTGTTGAAAGAGGAAGGTTGAAAATTGGTAAAATGTGCGCTACGCTGGATACTTTACCACCAATATATACTCACTTGGATAAAGAGGCCTCGGATGTTCCAAACCGAAGATCATCTGACCGATGACCATATCAACTCTACCAAGCGTTTCCTGTATGTTCTTGTTCGGTGTGATGTTATGCTTTGCTTTGATCTTGTCATAAACAGGGCACATATCTTGAGAGTATGACAAATATAGCGAGAACCACTCCAACACATTTCTGGCCCTGTCCATAATACTCCAGTCATTTGGAAGAAAATCACTCAATTGTGGCACGTACGAGGGTGGTGTGGGCAAACGGAGTAAAAACCCTGAATTAAGAGTACCTGGAGATAATAAAACATGTGGTACTGACAATTTGTCTGCAACTAAAGCCGAACAGAGGTACAATAATTCACCAACAACGAGATCCGCATGCCCAGTTTCTTCCATTAATTCCGTATTGCTAAGCATGTCATCACAATAAAAGGACTGAAAGGTGTAAAGTAGGGTCAATCCTTCTCTAAAGCTTGGCTTCCCCTTCTCTCCTGAAGCTTGTGAACCCGTACTCACTGAAAGGAAGTTGCTGTCGTTGAAAAAGCGAACGTGTGGATTACTTTCGGCATACTGCTGAGATGCTCCTACAAATATTGCAACCTGCGATAACGATAATAAAATCAGTTGATGGCCGCTTTATTATTATTGTCATAATGGATCGTCTTGAACACCCTGCTTATGGTTTCATAACAGTTATCCCTTATATAAAAAATCCCTAAAATACTTGAAATCCCCAACCCAGCGTTATCTCAAAACATGTGTCCCTTATAGCTACAATTATTTTGACAGGTTATTCTTATTTGACTGAATTGCAATTTGTTTTTTGTACTTGTCTGTATGATGTTAAATGACGTTTCGATATCACAGATTTAAAGGTCAATTTTATGGCCAATTGACATTCTGTTATTGGGTGTGTCGGTATAAGGGGGTTAGGCTAAGGGGGGGGGGGGGGGGTGCAATTTTTCATCTTGTCGTGGTAGTCCTGTTTCTGCTGGGATTCCTGTGTTCACAGTTTATCACTATCATTCAAAGGAGGACAAGTCACCTATCCCGCAATGCATCACTTTCATTTATATTATCAACGTGTTTTTATCACGCGATCAAATCATTTCAACATGGATGCGATGGAGGAACACCCGGAAATAATAAATCCTTTCGTGTCCAGAGCTCTCGTTTCGTTTGGTTGAGCTCTGAAGACGAGAATGTTGTGTGTATGGATGGAATGGCATTCGAAAGGACCGTACGAGACTTAACAATTACAGGAAAACATCGCGCTGAAAAAGAAAGAAGAAAAGCTTTACGTGCTGCTGTTTAACAAGAAATATTGTCTGTGTATTTTGTCTACTGGTTTAGAAAATCCTCGATAAGTCAACCGATTTCTTTTGTTTGGGAGCTGTGTATTTATCGTTTCGTCACTGAACGCTATCATATCCGACCAAATCAGTTGATGGGGTAGCTAAGTTTGTTGATGGACACGCTGTGGTCATTGATTTAATAGGCTTATTTCATCGAACAGTGCTGAGAAATATCAAGGAATTTTTGTTTTGTTTCGTTTCATGTTATTTTAATTGGGCTTCAAGTGACCTTCGTTTCCCTCGATTTGTATTTCAAGTTGCAGCAAAGAGTTCTACCTAATAAAGAAAATATAACTTAATGCTTACGAGAGTGCTGATAGCGTTGTTGTGTTGTTGTTATTTAAAATGGATAACCTAGTGGTAACATTTCTTTTCACCCTTGGGCTTTCTTCAGGATTTCTGCCTCTCTTTACTCGTCCCTGTAGCAAGAAACATACTTCTTTAATATTCGTGGCCGCATATAGCTTCGTCTTCCAAGACATACTGATTATTTTCGGAAACGAATCGCTCATATTTAGCGACAATCAGATCCCGTTATACTTTGAAATTTAGCAGCCGTATCTTTACCTGCTAAACCAAACAAAACTGGGTGACACCGGTCGTTGAATGCGTTAAAATTAAAACGTTGGTTTTGTTGATGTAGTCGTCATAGTCAACATTTGAAATTCAACCGGAAGTAAACCTTATGCGTAGAACAAGGGTAATTTTTTTTTACCTTGTTGCGCATTCATTTTTAAACGGCCAATCAAAAAATTCAAATTTTTGTCCGCTATCAGAGCTACACGAGACGCAAATTAAAAAAATCGTGGAGCTCTGGGGACGAGAATGGCTGCAAATATACCAATAGAAAAATAATGCGCACGCATAATGGCTGGGAAGTCTGAACCGTCCACGAGGGGAGGTCTGGACCGACCACGATCGATCGTCAAGGGTAAGCCATGTTGTTTTCTCTTTGATATTGAAAATGTTCTGCTCTTCTTGCGGTCAAGAATGTGCGCCTGACGCGAAATTTTGCCATAAATGCGGACAGAAGTTACTACAGTATGCTATTGATGGTGCAGCTAGTGTTGATGAAGGCTCAAATAAAAATGAAAGTAGTAATATTGGCAGTGCTAGTGCAACTAGAAGTGGCAGTGGAGCATCGGGGCAGTTAACCTTCGCTCAGTTTCGAGCCCGAAAGGAAGACAGATCAAAATACTTCATGAGCAAACCCGAACAAAAAAAAGAAGCTGGACCATAAAATTTAGACACGAAGGCCAAGCTCCTCCTCCAATTCGCGCCTCTGGTTTCAAATTTGAATTGAAGATGGCCGCTACGGCCCGCGTTACGGCCGGTTGGGAAGATATGAACTAAAATAATTGCCTAATCAAATATATTTCCTTTAATTTTTTTTTTCTTGTATTCAGTTCATAAGAAACACATCAATCCGCAAGTGAACAAGTCCGCGGTTTGAATTAACCGCCACTATCGTTCCAGATCTTTCAGCTGATCTTTGCAGGATCCCAGTTCTTCCGGTCAGTATAGTATAAAACATGGACTGCGGACTACGGACTGCAGACTATGGACTAGGTATAAGACGCGGACTACGGACTGCGGACTACAGACTGGGTATAAAACACGGACTGGGGTGAGAATCATGGACTCGGTATAAGACGCGGGCTGGGTGTAAAATAACGAGGAGTGAAATAAACTTTACCTACCTCAAGTATGTCGCTTACTTGTGTCTTGCACCGAATTTGAAGCCATTCCGACGCCATTTAGCGAAGTTATTCGAAGTCGTTGACAACGACTTCGAATAACTTCGCTACTGGCGTCGGAATGGCTTCAAATTCGGTACAAGACACAAGATTGGTACAAGACACAAAATTGCTTGTTTTTACGCTTCCGAAGGCTTCCCGAGCAAAGACGAATGCAAAAAATATATATTTATGGTAATTTTGCTATTTTTAATCCACGGGCTATAGACCTCTTTAGCTTGTACATGTAGGTCATGTGATGTTACCCTAGAGAACTGCTTCTTTTAAATTTTGTTTTCTTCACGTGCATATGTATGCATAATTTGTGAAAAAGACAAAGAACAAATTCCCTTGAGAACATCACATGACCTACAATGGGAAAACAAAATGTACAAGCTAAAGAGGTCTATTGTCAACACTTCATGCAGAAAGAACAATGCGTTGAAAAATAGTGTATTTTACCATACAGCGCTTTGCATGTGCAATCATTGATGCAGAAACATTACAGAGCCTGTTCGTGAATATTTCGCGCATTTTCGGTATCAGCCGTTGCACTTCGTGCATACTCTTTTCATAAATGCATACCTGTTCCCCGCGACCTTAAAACGTACATTTATTGATGCGAAAATATAATTTAGGTCGGTTTTATAATACCCATATTCTTATTTTGATAGCAATAATTATGGTCTAATACGAATATTTGAGTTCTTCTTAACATAATCTCTTTGTCATAAATGGCATTCCATAATGCGGTAAAGATGGTGAACGAAAGCATAAGAGAATTCAGCGTTTATTTGGTTGTCTTTTCAATTCAAAACAGGCAGCGGGAATATAAAACGATCGGGTATATATCACGATTATTGTGCACCACTGGGCAATTGGATTTTAAATTGAAATAACTGGATGCGAATTTGCCCCCACGCGTTTGGTTCGCTTGATATCACGGACAACAATTTCTTCGTTTCGATTCTTTGCATGTAAAACCACTGTTCGGAGATAGCAAATCTACAGCCACGGACAATCGGAAGGGCTTCTTCGTTGTTTTCTTTGTGTACTTTGACTATGATCAATGCAAGGTAAGAATAAAATGTTTGAAAATTGCTTCGGTGTGAATTATGTTTTCAATTGATCTCAATGTTTAGTCGAATTTCATGGGTCTCTCAGTGTTTTTTTTTTTGTTTGTTTTTGTTTTTGTTTCGTTCTCACATTTTAAACTTTTTTCTCGCCGTCGATCTCTCAATGCAAAGTCTCGAATTTACAATTCGCCACCCCAAATATGTACTGATTTGCCTACCTGGTGACCCCTCTCAGCCAGTTCTTGCCCAAGTCTGGCGATATACAGAAAATGGCTTCTTCCAAACATAGGAAACATGACAAATTTTGCAGCCAAGCAGCTTGAAAGAAAGGCGAGGAACAGAACCGCTCGGTAAGCCGCCATCATTGTTCCAGTGACTAACAGTTTCATAAAAGAAATAAAGCAGATATCAGCCTCCTGCTGACATCTAGTCTCTGGGTGTTAATTAAGCTCATTTTGTCACGCAAATGTCTAACGCTTAGAAACCTGGCCCCATATCCCCACGATTTATAATACTTTTATCGGGACTTAGTATCGGCGTTTTCTGGTTCTAATATTTATCCGTCTTGGCCCGCATTTCCATGAAAACGCGAAGCGTAATGAACGGATTATGGAAAATACTGTATGCAAATGGCCTCTGTTTATACTTCCCTCCACCCCCCCCCCCCCCCCCGCCCCCTTCTCTCTCCTTTTTCGCGCCCGCTCCCCCCTCCCCTTGCTGCGCGCCGACTTCAAAATATTTTTTGAAGACTTAGGAAAACGCTACAGCACGGTAAATGTTGGTTCCTTGTGTGAAGTTTCGCCGCCATGTGTAAGAGTTCACATTAACAATTTTTTGTTTCGTCAGGAGCCCTGGTTTCGTGCAAACAACTTACTTGTATAAAATCAGAAAACAACTTACTTCATATCTGCAGCCACTCTCTCTACACCCAAGACATCTAGCCTGCATTCGGAATGCATTGCATTTTTTACAGTGTACCCCAAGAAAAGAAACGACCGTTTAGAGGAGTTTTATGGAGAGAGTGAAAATGGGACCAGCGAAGGGATACATATACAGTGCTGTATTACATGGCAAAAAATTTGATGACATTTGCCTCTAATTTTTTAACTCGTCCCCAGACCCCCAATTTGACCCTTAAAATCACAGCGAAAACGCCATTTTTTGAAGGGAAAATCACAATTTCGCCCATGTATGAATCACTTTTCGGAAACTCCCCACACTCGGATTCCAGTAATTTGGTTATTATTCTATCTGGAAACGTTAAAATATTTTAACAACTTAAAAAAAGTCCCGTCATTTTGACCTTGAAGTAACCAAGACTTGTATGGAGTTCAACCGCGCGGTCGTCGCTTTTAGCGGTATAACTCATTTTAATAGGCTTATTATGTCAACAAGTACATAAGTAGCAAAGAACCGCGAACGAAAATGCTGCCAGTGTACGTAGGATCTGTAACAGATCTATTAAGCCAAAACTAGACATAAAATCAAAGTATAGAGCAAGACTGATACTACGTAGAACATTTAAAACGACATGATAGAGCCCAAACTGAAAGCCAAAATGTAACCGTGGACAGCTGTTTCAATGTCAACATCCGCACTCGGTTTTGAAGAGACTGGGATCTAGTGAACATTTTGGTAGGAAATATGATTTAGTTGGAGCGAAAAAAATCCCATCATTTTGCCATTTTTTCAATATAATATATTCGTCGACTGAGCCCATTTTGGCTTCTATTGGTGACATGCGTGGACTAGCGCCCAGGCTGTTCGAGCTCAACTGCGCATGGGCAATAGTTCATTTTAGTAACGGTATAACTCACTTTAATAGGCGTTATGTCAATGTCCACGCTCGGTTTTGAAGAGACTGGGATCTAGTGAACATTTTGGTGGGAAATATGGGTTGTTTACCATTTTCAAGGGAAAACCGGTTGGTCCACGGTTTGTGTAAATGGTAAGCAAAACGCCAGAAAGGGAAATTCCGTTTGAGATTGGCGTGTACCATTTACCAATGACACCAGAAACGAGCTGAGTAACCACGCTTATGCATCAAAACTGGCGCAGGGTCTGGAACTGGTAGATAAAAGCAAATGGTACACACATTATCGTTCGGAAATTTCGGTTGGGAATTTTGGACTACCTTTCAAGACGTTCCGTTTATTTCGGAAATTTTCCGGTCGATCGAGCCAAAATTGTCTTACCATTTACATTCTGACCGAAATTTCCGGAATTTGGGGGTAAATGGTAAACAACCATGATTTCGGAGCAAATGTCTCCTTTCGGGGGGAAATTTTTTTGTATGATGCGTCTTTTGTCCACGGCTTGTGGCCGCATGAATATCAAGAAATAAAAACCAAGAAATAAAACGCGTTCACAACATCACACGTACCGAAGCTATTGCACCTAAAGACACTTCTGAAACTAACCAACCCAAACGAGTACCCCTTGTTATCACCTATAATCCAGCTCTTCGCTCTATATCATCCATTATTCACAAGCACCTTAACATCTTGTCTTCATCTCCCCGCTGTACTAACGTTTTCAAAGCTCCACCCATTGTTGCTTTCCGACGAACTAACAATCTTAGTAATTTATTAGTAAGCTCCAAACTACGTAATCCTTCACAAAATAACCAACCTTGTGGTTCTTTTCAATGTGACAGCAACTGTTTGACATGCAACTACATAACGGACGGACTTACCAATTATACATTTCATTCTACCGGTGAAACAAGACGTATTAATCATCACATCGACTGCAACTCAAAAAACGTCATTTACGGGTACAATGCAATCGTTGTCACAAACAATACATAGGAGAAACCAAACGACGACTTAAAGACCGCTTCAACGAACATCGAAGACCAGTTGACAAACAAACTAACATCTCTAAACCTACTGCAGTCTCAGAACATTTCCTTTCTAACGACCATACCGCTTCTGATATGCAACTTATCCCTCTTGAACTCGTTAAAACTAATCGTGACGGTGTACGTAAAGCAAGAGAAGCATATCTTATTGAGAGAGGTCAGACCCTTGAACCTTTAGGTTTAAATAGAAGAGATGAAACATGACATCTTTTCTCAGTTTCCATTACTTATATTTACTGTAGTATTGTGTTGCATGTTTTTCTTACCTCTGTATTGCTTAGTTATTTACGGTTATTTACATTTACTTTGTCACTTCAGTTTATGCTGTCATAGTATCATATTTAATCCCCCGCCCCCTTTTAAATTTAAATTGTAACGTTTTTTTGCCTTACGAGTTATTATCTGTAAGACCCTGAAGAAGAAAGGCTGTGCCTTTCGAAATATTGGATTTTTTACAAATATAGTCGTTTCCGTACCGTTTATCAGCCTTGCTTTTTTATCAAATCGTTTTATTATTTTATAGCTGATTAGATCCTTTACTACAGGATCCGGTGCTTCTATCTCGTTACGGTGGTCTTTGCAAATACAGTTACTTGTTTTCTCCTAAGACGACGCCTTGTTTGAGTCGCCATGCAACGCTTCCAAACAACGGCTGCGTAGAAGGCTAGCTATATTGCCGGACGTTACTTCAATTATGAGGATTCCGAAGGGAGAGCTAGATAAAGCACAGCTTGTTCTTCCAATCAGTCAGTTTTTTTTTTGCAACACCAAAAACATTACTTACAAAACAAGACGTACACTACTTACAATAAATACTTATCCTACTTACAGTACAATACTTCCTTTCACTACGATTGTTACACTACTTTTTTCACAATTGGTTCTTAGTTACACACCTAGCTACACCTTTGATGTATTTAGAAAATTACGGATGGAAACGAGTTTCCACGTAGCCTCAAGCATCTTCAGATTATTACATTTCGCAGCAATAAGAAGTTCAGTTTTATATTTTCTTTTAAAGGCAGAGAAAAAAGGAAGACTATTATTTCTACGACAGTTGCATAAATGTAGCTTCAACAATTAAATAATTAAACAAAAGACATCCGTGTGACACCGATTTTCGAGTTTCCTTTGTTCTTTGGTTATAAAGAGCCAATAAGATTCAAATCCATCCCAATATGAACGGAAGTAAACGCAGTAAAAAAAAACAAATGGTCAATTGTTTCCCGAGAAGTGTTACACTGGCAAAAACTGCAAAGATTGCTTTGTATTTAGCTAAGCGGGAATTTGTAAATAAAATGTCGTTCTGTATTTTGAACTAAAAACACTGCACAAAAGAAAATTTTGATATCAAATTTATGAAACATCTCGACTCTGTCGTCTTATTGGACATAAGGAGACCATGAAAATCTCTATGCTTACTTAGCGCTGGATTAAAAATTTTGACATCGAAACATGTTGCAATGATCTGGCATGATTTTTATTAACTTCTCGGCTTAGAATTCTTAGATGACTTGATACAGCACAACGGACACCAGTCCAGGTCAGAAAGTTAGAATCTCTTAAACCATTTCGTTTTGCAAAGTTACAGGACTCAGTATTACTCAAATCAAACCTTAAGGTGGCTGAACACAGTTTCACTGTACCTATGCGTCATTCCTTGTCATTTTAAAACCACTAACGTCCGGGCGTCCAAAATTGGTGCAACGATTAAGCAACAAGCTATATATATTTTGATATTTTTGTTGAGCTTTTAGGGTGTTGCCATGGCAACACGGTGGATTGTAAATAAGCCTGCAATGTTTCAGAAAATCTAGTCGTTAGATTTTGTCCATCATTTGTCTCCAGTAAACTCGTAAAAATATTCGCGTGTTAACACTGGTCTCATGTAATTTTGACAGAGGGATCTTCCGTAATTTGTGATCAGTTAATATGTTTGCGTTTACAAAAATCTCCTTTGTTTGATGGCAGGTGAGGTCGGCATATTCGGAACTATTATTGTACCAAATTTCGTGAAATTCTAACGAGTGGTTCCGTAGAAATCAGCACGTTTCCGAGGAAAGAGGGTCTCAATGGGGTTAACCGTCAGCCGTCAAACGGCCTAAAATTTAACCGTCAACGTCAAAAAAGGGTTATTTTTACCGTCAACCGTCAAAAATGTTTTACCGTCAAACGGTTTCAAGCTCTCAGATCTCACTCTTTCAGCTGCTCATTGCGGACTTCTGGCTCTCAAAGAACCTTTAAACTGCTAAACCAGTTTCCATGTTCCCAAATATACTCACTTTATGTTCTTTTCCACCCAATTTGCGCCTAACCGACATCACAGCAGGCTTCTATCTGGAAATACTTCCGGTTTCAAAATATTAATGATTTACTACATTGATAACTTGTTTCTGACCACGCCAAGCCGCGCCATTCCTGATCATATCGAGGGTCCCGAAAGCCGTGGTATACGGTAAGCTTTTATCGTAAAGCAGAAGAGAATCCAATGGAGAGAACTAAGGCTATGTTCACACTTGGTGCCCGAGCACGGTGCCTGTGTACTATTATCGCTGGGCACTAATGTGAACACACCTTTTTTTCAAGTACCTACGCCAGAATTCGGGCACGGGCACCGTGCCCGAGTACAAGGTCGAGACCTTGTACTCGGGTACTAAAGTGGGAACCGGTTCCCAGTGTGCACACGTTTTGCGTTAGTTCCGAGTGTGCACACGTTTTGCGTTAGTTCCGAGGTACTACACCCACAAACCACTGCTTTGCGTACCCTGCAAAATTCCTTGGTATACTCAGAATGTGAACATGTTGGTATACTCAGAATGTGAACATGTTGATATCTTGGGTACCCAGTGTCTGAACGCAGCACCATTTTGTGCCGGAAACCAGGCACTAGTGCTCGGGCACCAAGTGTGAACATAGCCTTTAGACGTGAGTTTCCATTGGTGAGGACCCAAAAAGCATTGGTAGTTTTAAACAAAATTGAATCAATTTTCTCGGTATAAAAGATTTGGCAAACAAATTTGGTCTCGGCTCATTTGAGCTCAAGCTGTGTCGATTGGTAAAATTAAATGGAAAAACTGAAAATTACTGTATAGCAACACAGCAACAACTTGACCTGAAGCTGCCATTCTTCGTGACCGACAACTTAGAGAGCGCCGGGGTTGAACGGTAAGGAATTATTTCCATAAACAAGTGGGACTTATCCGTTCAGCATAGATTCTTGAGTTCTTTTATTACTCACCAAGTACCATCTTCTGTGGACAGGGCACGTTCCATCCAGGTAGATAAAAGAATCTCAAAGATGCTCCTCTCATTTGAGCCTAACAGAGCAGTGCGGAAGTCGAGGTGAACGCATTGTAAGGCCTATATACATAATTACACTAGGGTAAAATTGAATTGCTCTAGTGTTTTTTACATTTTCTCCAAGGAGACCTTTCTCTAACCACTTTATGGCCATATTTAGGTTTTGCTATAATAATGAAGAATCACTGCAGAAGAATTTCTACGACAAGCTAAAAGGAATCAAATCTCAAATACGCTTGTGGAGTTGGAGAGGACTCTCTTTGTTTGGTAAAGTCACAATTGATAAGAGTATATTACTTCCTTAACAGTTTTACACCATTTCAATGTTAGAGCTAGGAGTTTCAGTGTTATTACGGGAGTTGCCTATCCACATGGGTTCGGTTTTTGTATAATTCACCTTTGGGTCCGAAAATTTTTCAAATTGACCCTTGTCCAGCGGAACGGGAAACAAGGGAGTCCCTCGTTTCCCGTTCCGCTGGACAAGGGTAACGCGGGCTCTGGGAACGAGACTGTGTAATCCATTGTCTAGAATCGATCTTGTAGTTCCCGTATATGACGACCTGAAACATACCCAGTTTCATTGCTATGACAGATAAATTCCGGTAAAACTTTAACAATTACGGGTCGCTATAACTTTGGACGCGATTTTGGCATCGACATTAGTCAAAAAATTGGCCTCCAATTTTCTAAGTAAGTCCTATCCTTATCCTGTTTCTGAATAAGAGTAATCACAGTCTGCTTGTCTCTGGAATGGAGACATTTCCTTCTTCATAAAAGCTTCGTTAGATCGTTAAATGAACCAATCAAAGTATCACTAAGTAACGGCCAAAATGTATTATTAAATTCAATGGGTATCCCGTCGTTACCTGACGTTTTTCCGGCACTCGTCCGCAGTTATTCTCCCTTCACATATTATTCTTGACTCATATGAAATACTGGATAAATTTGGATTATTAACGAAAATTGAGGATTCTGCACAATCTAAATTAACATTTTTACTTGTTGTAACATTTTTACTTGTTGTTCAGTCAGCTAGCCGTTTTAGAAAATTAGTACAGTGCTCGACTGCAGTCCTTTATATTTCAGCTCCTTGTTTCCAAACTTAAACGTATTTCCTTCTTGTCACTCAAGTCTTTCTTGGTGGACACTTATCCTCACAGGGGACGCCATATTGTATGACGGAAAAGCCAGAAAGAAGGAGAGAGTGGTAAGACACTTGAGTTTTCGATACCTATACAGTCCTGCCAAGTGGTAAAGGCAGTCAGTGTCAGTGTTGTTGTCGTCCAACATGTTAAAAGAAACTGCATCAGTTCCGTTGTCAAGACTACTTGAAAAGTGATAATGGACAATCCATGACCGTTCAGACCTTTCAAATTAAATTTTTATTATATATTTATTTACATTTCTTGCTTTGTTATTTAGTCAAATTGCAAAATAAGCTTTCATTCTACAATATCTACAAGCTGTTCTGTAAAGCTTATGATGAGAAAACCGATCTGTGATACTGCATGTGCCTAGCCCGGCCTGACCAATCGATGAAAATCGATGATCGGAAACCAATCGATCAGTCGATATCAATCGATAATTGTTAGTTGATAGAGTACTAAAGTGTGACGTCACACGTCACACGTCACACGTAATGAATCAAGGCAAAATTAGAAGGGTTTGTATGGAGTCATCAGAGTATAACGGTGCCAATATCTCACCCCAAGTTTTTGTGACGTCATCACTTTAGCACGCTATTGATATCGATTGGTACAGGCCAATCGATAACCAATCGATATATAGTCTTAAGTAAAATTTCCTAAATTACATCGATTGCTATCGATTGCCATCGATTGTTTTCGTTTGCTATCGACCGTTATCGATATCTCGTAGTGTAAAATAGCCGGGTAAATATGCCTTCTACCAACCTCGGCATGGAAAGCGAAAATCTGGCAGGCCAAAAATAATGTTCCACCAGTATATTACCAAGGTCATAAACAGCGAGCACCCACCACTACCAGAGGAAATCAGACGGATGGCGCAGGATAGGAAACAGTGGAGAAGGACCATGGCCGACTGCCTTGCAGCCGGCTGAGTAGAGTAGTAGTAGTAGTAGTATAATAGGCAACAACTTAGACAAAGCCTCTTAAGCGCAAGCAATTCTACTGTTGATATTTATACAAGTATATATTCAGTCTATTTCTTTGCCGTTTGGGGACGGACCATTATTTTTTTGACAGGTGGGGGGGGGGGGGTGTTTGGAAAATTTTCACGTGCAAACATCTTTTTATATGCGGCACCTGCTGCAAACAATTTGTCTCCGTCCAACTGCTATACTTCCAGCAAACAATTTTTTTCCTTCATTTTTTGCTTGCATGCAATTTATTTCAGTGTTTATAGCTTCTGCGAACAATTTGTTTCAAAATTTTCCAACACCGCCGTTAAAAAATAATGGTCAGTTCCTTAGTTTACGTTATGTTGCACATAAACGCACTTTTACGGTTGTATTTGTTAAATGTCTTGCAGGCTAATGTAAACCTTGTGCCGTTTCTAGATAACATTATAGGGCCATTTATACAATCAATCAATCAATCAATCAATCAATCAATCAATCAATCAATCAATAAACTTTATTTAAATGTCAAAGAAACCGCCTAGCCAGGGAGAAATCTCCCTTACTAATATGGGGACATTCTAAAAATTAAATTAAAATAAATAAATAATTACTAGTAATATACGGAAGAAATAAGCTTTTACTGCATCATATCGTAGACATTAAGTCATTTCAGCACTGTGATGTCATGAATTCGCACCAAACACAGCGCGAGGAAGAAGCGGACATCTGGGAACTATAGTCTGTCGTCACCATTGGAAAATGGTCCCACGAGCCGAAATCATAACAAAACCCTCTCAGGTACCAGACACACCTAATATTTACAGGTTACAATGTTTGTCCTCAAATTTTAGAAAAAGAGAACTGGAGGATTTGGAATCCCCTAACTTGTTTAGTATGATTTCAGTTAATGGACAGCCACCCTGTTAATCACTTTAATTAAATAAAAAAGTAAAGGCGCTGTTACACGGTGCAATTTTTTCTGCAACTTGTCTCGCAACAGCGTTGCGAAACATGTTGCACGGACCATTGCACCGTGTAACATACTCCGCAACACGCGAAATCGTTGCGAGACAAGTTGCTGAAACCGTTGCCAAAAGTAGAACTTGATTCTACTTTCCGCAACGGTTTCATGCAACTTGTCTCGGCGTTGGACGGTGTTGCGGTGTGTAACACCCCTTTTGCAACTTGTTTCGCAATTTTTTTAGAATTTATCACCCACAATTCCCCTCTGGCTGTTTATGCACATGCGCCTTGATAACATAACCTGTGGTCTCCAAGATAGCGGACACTCCTCGGACACTCGAGAGAGAATTCCTTGACAAGCATGTGATAAGCGCTCCTCTCTTCGCTCCGACCTATCACTTTCTAACCCAATTAACCCGATTTCGCTTTTGAATTGGTTCATCTTCATCTAATAACATGTAAACAAGTAGAAGAACCTCAATGATCCGTTTTCAGGCCGCCATTTTTGCTTGAAACATTCAAAAGTGGCGCCAAAACAACGGCGCGAAAGAGACAAACACATCAAGTTGCAAAAAACAATTGCAGCGTGTAACATCCCTCTCACGCAACTGCAATTGTCCGTGCAACTTGTTTCGCAACGCCCTTGCGAGACAAGTTGCAGAAAAAATTGCATCTTGTAACAGCGCCTTAAGGGTCTTTTGGTTCAAAGTAGAATTTTGATCTATTTTGAAGGGTGAGTGAGCGAAGTTCGTTCAAAAAGCCGGTCGCGTGAGGTAAAAGCATAGGAAAGTGAACTTAGTCGTATGTTAGGTATGTATGAGTTAACGAGGTGATGTGAAGACAGCAGTGATGTCAAACTTTCATTGTTTCGTCTTGTTCACAATGGGAAGCTTGCGTTTCCCGTGAATCTTCAGATCTGTTTCGATATGGCCCTAACAATATCACACAAAAACAGCATTTAGCTACAAACCATGTATTTTTAAAGGGGCATCTAAATTTAACCAAAGGCTCCTACGAGCCAATTCGTGAATCTGAAGCAACCTTCGGACTCTCCCCTTTCCTTTGTGCTCCACAGATCCCCACCTCCCTCTCTCTACTCTCTGTGTCAAACTCCCCACCTTCCCCACCCTTTAATGACGCCCCATGGGTGAGGCGGGTGACCATAATTTATCGCATTTGGGCGGGCAAAATATATGCGCAAGCCTTATGCACTGATCATGAGGGTTGCCCAATACTCTCGACCTGATACGACCCGAAAAAGATAGTTTTCAATCTGTACGGGTCGACAACCCGAAAAAGAGAATTGTCGATCCGAAAAATGCATCTTTGATGAAAATTCTCCTAATTCTCTTACCCATAGGCTTGATTTCCTCATCAACGTTCCTTTATCTCCTTAGGAGAGAATAGGGCTGCGTAGGCTTGCTTTAGCATTGATGTAATAAAGAAACGTATGATCCCGATCACCGGCTCTGCGTCGAGTTAAGAGCACGTGAACATGACTTACCTTCACTGCGGCTCCGACAGCAACCACATCAAGAAGGAATGTATCATGACCATAAATGGAAGGAAGCTCATAATACGTCACGTCATGATTTTCTGAAAGGAAAAAAGCAATTTTGACTCAATGGCCAGTGCAGTGATTGCAAAGTTACCACTTGACAGGATTTAAATAGTTTAGTCTAAAAAAGAATGGTCCACACATTCATAACAAAAAACCCTAAGGTGTCCTTTATCTGCTCATTTGTTTACATGTGTTTCTTCGTGTTCGTAAACACAAAAACCGAGGTTATCGACGCGAGGTTATCGACGCGCAATTCATTACCTGTGAAGCTAGAGCTAAGCGGAATCTTCAGTTTACAACAACTTTAAAGACTTTCAGCACTGCCCAGTAAACACACCCCTTGCGCAAACACAGGGCACTTATGAACAAGCAAACACGACGGCGACGGTACGTCACAATAACAAACAATGGCTTTTCACATGCGTTTCACACTTCAGTACATTTCCTTGCCGTTCTCTCCACAACTATAACGCAAAAATGACCAAATTTGAGTTGTGGAGCTCCTGAACAGTTTGCCTACATAAGACAATATAATCGCAAAGAAGTTAACGTGAATTCCTTTTTAACTGAGGTTTTCCTTGGCGTTGCCGTTGTGTTTGTTTAAACTTCCAAGAACCGTGATTCACTCGTATAGTACGCCTTGGGAATAACCACGAAAAAATGTAAGGGTACTTAGTTACCAGCTTCTTTTAGGAGAGTCTCCAGTTCCCTCTGCTGTGTGACTGGAAACAACACATCAGACTGCACTCCCAACACCTGTAAATGAATCAACGAAAAAGCTTAGAACTCTCATTACGAACACCTTCATAATACGAATTTAACAATATCTATTATGGACTTGGTCCGACAGAAGCTCTAAACAGACGATAAACTTCTGGTCCCGAAGATACCAAAATTCAGATAAACTCCACCTGTATAATGATTCCGTCACCTAGGTGTCCGTATTAAAGTCGACTGTACTGAACTAACCTACATGGCGATCTACGGTCTTTCCGTACACCAGGGTATGACGGAAAGTCGTAACAATATAGAGCAAAAAAATCATCTTCCAAATCGGCACCCTTTATCCCCACGGAATCAACGAACGCTTTTCATAAAACTAATTTATTCTTGTTTTATACGTTACCATATTTCCACCAATAGCGTAGCTCTTCCGTTCGATATATAGATCACACACAACCCACAATTGCTTGATTCGCTCTGACGAAGAGCTTGAGCGTTCGAAACTTCAGCTTTTGAATCTCTGTACGGTGGCCAATTTATCTTATCGACTCTGTTAAGAACCGTCACATACTGAGCTTGGGCTACCTGTGCACTGACGAAGGGTTAGCGCACGAAACGTCCGCTTTTGAATCTCTGTCCGGTGGCCAATTTATCTTATCGACTCTGTTAAGAACCGTCACATACTGAGCTTGGGCTGCCTGTGCTCTGACGAAGGGCTTAAGCGCTCGAAACCTCAGCGTTTGAATCTCTGTACGGTGGCCAATTTATCTTATCGACTAAGTTGATAAAACCAAATTTTCATGTAGCAACCCAAGCAAAGAGGATTGCACACTGGCCAAAAAGACCACTTAGCCGGGTAAAGTCGCACACTGCACGAGCCACAGGTGGCCCACACAGTCGGAGTTTAACCAGGTTAGTGTAGCATGATTTATACAGGGCTGTCACTAAGATTTCAAGTTGCTGGATAAATGCAATTAGTAGGCGGAGAATCAAACAGCTGGGGAGTTCTTTTGGTTCTATTTTCCTTCTATTTTCCTATGAAAGTAGCTGGGGGTCACGCTCATAGTAGCCAGGGGAAATCCCCGGCCCCCGGCCCTTAGTGACAGCCCTGATCATGAAGCAACTAGGATTGCGTTATACAGCTGGAGTTTTTCTCAATACAACGCGCGCGTTCATTGGTTGATTCATGGTCACATGACATCTAACAAACAAACTGTTTCCCGCCAAACGTCCATGAGCGGGCAACTTTGCGAAAGCGGACAACATTGTTGACGTTGGAGGGTAACAGTGCACTGTCGGCGCTAGCGTACGTGATCAGACCGTGACAAAAGGTGGCATGAGTATGATGCCTTGTGTTGCTACAGCTGTATATAACAAATCACTTAATGACTGATCCCTCGGGAAACAGTGAATTTTGTTTCTCTCGAATCTCGATGTTTCCCTCGGCTACGTCTCAGGAAGCATCGAGATTTTCGGGAACAAAATTCACTGTTTCCCAGCTCGAGACCAGTGTTGTTACTCCCCCCTGGATGGGATGCTTAGTGCATCTCAGACCAGTTATAGAAGGCAAATACTCTGACTAGACCACTATTCAGTGTCGATAAAGTGAAATCAGAATCGATTAACGTTATACGGCAACTGTTATGAGTATTTTCTGATACGGTGAAAAACGTCAACACGGCTCGGTGTTAAATACCTACCAGGGTGGGGCACTGAATTCTTGTCACTCCTTCCAAGAGAGAATCAAAGCCTTCCCCTAAGTCGAACAAGTCCATCGCCTTAAAACAAGAGGAAAAGCATGTGTTATGCAATGTGAGAAAATGTATTGCATTGCCAAGAAGAAAGAAACAGAAGTAAGACCCACCTCGTGGATTCCACTGAAATTCCTATTTTATTATTATTTACAACAATTTAACAAAGACTGAGAACTGCAACACCACAAGCTAAGAAATGTTAACACGAGGTTGCAGCACTGTGAGCAAACAGTGACAGAAATAAAACAAGTAAGTCACCTTTGATATGTACAGTAGTGAATTGGGATCATACTTGAGGCAAAAGCTATCGCCCTGGCAAAAGTGAAGAAAGACAATAAGCAAAAATTAAGACGGTATATCTCAGATCAAAACCAAGCTCTGTCTTTTAGCGATCACTCCTGACCTTCTAAAAAGACCTACACAAAGACGTGTCCTATTAAATATACACAAGGAGAAAATAGGAGACACGTGTCTACGATCTATAACGCAGTCGTCTGCATTACATCGATGTCTAGAGGTGTTGCATCACGACTCGAAAGCGCGGATGCGATTCAATAACATCCACTAAGTCTTTCAAAGTTTAAATACTCAGACATTTGACCAAACCTGGGATGGACCGATGAGCACTATAAAACCGCGGCTAGACATGTGCGAATTTTTTGCTTGCAAACCGGGGCGAATTTTTTAAACTTTCGCGTCCTTAGCGAGCGGTGAAAATCGCATAAAATTCTATCTTGCACAGTTGATGCAGCGAGCCCTCACTTTGTCCCTCAAAAATTCAATTCTCTAAATTTCACAGATACCACGCAGCTCCTAACAACCTCTAATTCCATTGGACCTAGTTATCACGCAGCTCTATTGTTTTCAGGGCTAGGGTCCATTGTTGTGTTGTTTGTTCTATTGTTTTCTCAGCAAATCAGAGAAGACCCTGTAAGAGCTGCGTACTGCCGAATTTCAGCCGTCGTGTCGCCTGCGTGAGGGTGGCAGTACACATGCGATTATCACCATGCTCTGTGGCGCAATAATTTTCCGAAAAATCACGTCGCATCTCCAAGCAAAAGTCGTACGTGCAACCGCAACTTAATGATTTCACGCCAATTTGATTACGTGCCTAGCATTTGCAGCAGCCAACATCGATAAGATGAGGAGAGCAAAAAGAGAAAGGTTAGGTAGGAATCGCTGCGTCACCTTTTCGTGACGGTTTAGTGGCAAGATCATTCTTTACAGGATGAGGATAAGCTCAAACGTTTACAAAAGGTGCATTGTAAGCTAACTTGATTATTGTACGCCTTGCGGACGTACATGAGCATTTTGGGCACCATCCACGAGCTCCGGGAAAAATTTTGTTGGGCTTGGTTATTATTCGATTTTTAATCATTGAACCCGTGGGGTCAGAATTTAAAAGAACAGATAAATCCAATCACCTGATAATCGAGATAGCTTTCAATCTCAAACTCTGGGCAGAGATTTGGTGAAACTGTTGGAGGATCCTCGATGCGTTTCCGCCCAAATCTCAGCTTCCACTCTGGTCCACTACGGTATGAGATGGTCGCCACTTCCCTAAAATTGCAAAACAATTACTGGTCATCAAAGGCTATCCGTTTCAATATTCCTGATCGTCCTAATAATTCGTTTCAACACCTGGCGGTCTGCGGCCGTTCCCTACAGCAGGGCCCGGTTGTTCAAACCCCTTGATTAGGGCTAAACCATGTTTAAATCCGCAAATCCGCCTCGCCGTTAGTTTCAGTTGTTCAAAGTCCGATTAATCTTAACCCACGTATGCATTATATTCCAGCACCAATAGCGTAGCTCTACCTTAATTCCATATAAAAAAAACACACAACCTACAATTCCTTTATTTACTATAACGAAGGGCTAGCGCTCGAAATGTCACCTTTCAAATCTTTTTACGATGACCAATTTACTGAATCAACTCAGTTTTAAAAAACAAAATTTTCATGTTTCACTCCCCGCCGACACAGCACTCGCAGTTACTTTAGAAACTAACGTATAACCGTTTTATCCGTCTCGCGAATATACAGTGTAGCTATGCCTGTAACTGTATTAGGGTAAAAAATAACTTACCGAGCATGCTTCATTCCAAGTCTTGGGTAGGGCCCATTGTAGTAAAAGCCTTTGTTCCAGTTAGGGTCACTCATTAGTATTCTACGCTGGACATAACGAAGAGCTATTGATGCTGGGTGCGACTGAGCACAAGCCGAAATTGTTACTACTCTGTAAAAAAAGAGAAAAACACCACTCATGATCAGTCGATTTATGGATCAACTGTATGTTCCTCTATCTTAAAAGATGGCGGAGCGAGCCCTTACCTTCCGACTCGATCTGGGTACAGAGCAGCAGCAGCCAGAGATGACATGCCCCCCAACGATGCACCAACAACAGCATGAACCTGTAGTCAATAAAATAAACGCTGTTTTGACTCAAGAGGAATTAGTGGGGGCGGGAAGCCCGGGAAAATAGGGGGTGAGAGGAGTACGGGAAGTGGGAGTGACGCATAAAAGGGTGGGAGTTGAGAGAAAAAGGTACGGGGAGCAGGAGAACAGGGTACGGGAAGCAGAAGGGTTGTGACCCCCTGTCCCCCACCCTGCACCCACTAATTAACCCTTTTAATAACTCCCAAGAGTGCCAAAGGTAAAAAAAAAATCATACAAAAATCCCAAATTTTATTTTGTAAAATATTGAAAGGCAAATGGTACACACAAAAGTACTGGCAACGAGGTTTGATTCAAAAGTTAGAACTTAAGACTAAAGGTAATCGGCTTCTGACTACATGCTGTCTCCATAATTAACTCTGTGAGCTACACTCATGATTCACTTTCCTTACCTTCTCAATTCCCAGTGAATCCAAGGTAAGAAAGAATGTATGCACCATGTCATCAACGCTGACAATGGGAAAGGTTGTGGCATAAGGCTGTATTAGAAATTAAGAAACAGCAAGATCAAAAATATACTCATGTGACCCTTATGTAATGCAGCAGCCGTAAAAAAAGGAATATATTTATGTTTACACACTGGCACATACTAGCTAATTTTTATCACCAATAAATAGGAGGACAAAGGAAGGGTGTCTAATTGTGGATGAGAATGAGGTAATTAATGCAACAAATCATCGAACCAACTGACAATGCAGTATTTAAATTAAGTGTAACTAAAAAAAAAAAACATTACAACTTAACCAGGTAAAAAAAAATACTGCCAGTGTAAGTTACCTTATTTGTCAAAGGATTGATTGATGAAGGTCCACTGCAGAAATAAAAAAGGATTTCAACTAATAAGTTTAACGTTTTTAAGATGTCATACATTAAACTATGTACAACAGAACAAAACGTTGAGATTTAAATATCAAAATGTTAACAATACCTAGTGCCATAACATCCTCCCAAATTGTTACAGGAAATAATGAAGAACTTATCAGTATCCAAAGCACAGCCAGAGCCAATAAAACTTTCCCACCATCCTGGTGTTGGATTCTCCTGCAGTGAATTACACATTTAATTTGACATTTTGTGCCTTAAGGACATTTCATTTAAATATTTCTGGAGACAATATTTCATTGGATAACTCCAACTAGGTAACACTCTGCTACTGATGGTGAAGGTATAGGAATTTAACTCTTGAACATCTCATTAAATGCTCTGTCATGGGTATGTGTGAAGGGTATGGTTTTCAAGCAGTTTTGTATGGGGCTGGGTGAAGAAATCAGAGTCAAGTGGAAAACTGATCAGTGGTATGGAATGGGGGATATAGATTTTTTGAAAAATAGGTAGCCTGGGATACATGTTGGGTACTGGATTTCTGGTGTCCAGTCTAGAATAGGGTTGCAAAATGAAGCTGAACATGGTCTGGTGTAGGGTATTAAAGGGTTTCAGAGTCACAGAAGCACATCACCACCCAAAAATATACAGTGTACCCCCTTCCCCCCCCCCCTGGCAGCCAGTCAGCCTATCATCATCATCTTTATTTAAAAACATGGTAAATACATCAGGAATTAACAATTTAATATAAAACTACAACTTAATACAAAACTATGTATGAATAGTAATCTATTATAATTTAAAAATATAGGCTGCTAACTATTAAAGAAAAGTAAACTAAAATAAAGCCTTTTTTACATGAATGCCGTGTCAGAATTAATTAAGAATTGTCGGAAATTAGTCAGAGATGTTGCTTGCCTAGCAGCTGAGGGTAGACTGTTCCAGAGGACTGTACATGTAACGAAGCCCTGATAATAAAAATGAGCTATATCCATCACCTTGACAATGCTGCTTGTGGGGGGGGGGGGGGGGGGGGGGATCTGTACATCTGCTGAACAGTCTGCAGATGCATAAGAAGAGAATATTTCGTGAATGTACTCATTTTGCTAGGCTGATGCTCACCCTCCCCCCCCCCCCCCCCCCCCAAAAAAAGGTTTTTTTTGGGGGGGGGGATACTTCATAAGCATTCTGTGGAAGAAACAGGCTGAGCAAATTGATGAGCAAACTGACTTAGCCTAGACTATGCAAGCTCCTAGCTACCCTTTCCCTCACCATGCAAGGGCTGCCCCAGGTTAGTCTTAACCTTACTGCAACCACTTCAAAACCTGTTGGCAGCTTTAATTCTTGCCACGCTGCTTGGCTTTTTGAAACAAATATATAATATAAAACAAGTGAGTTTCTTGTAATTGACTTACTGGATGACTCTTGGCATGTGATGAAGCAGACAGGCCAGTGCACAAAAGGATGACATTGTCTTTTGCGTCATTTAGCTCACCCCAAGTTTCATATGCCACTTCTAGCTGTGGTATAACTCCATCATTATACTTGAAGTCAAACTGTTGGTCACTCAAGAATGTCTTGTAGCCTGAATTTACTTTTGAATACACTGGGTCAACACCAGAAACACTGGATCTGCATAAGTAAAGGAATCAAGAAGACAGTTACATAAATAAAGCAGGAGTAATGTCCAGGATTACATGCAAAGGGGGGCCATGCAGCTAGCATGCCACTTGATGGAGGGTTGTCCAATACTCGGACAAATTTATGTATTGCATTATATGACCAAAACAATAGTTTAACAATACAGAATGGCACAATACAGCACAATGTATTACCGTACAGCACAATGCTATGCATTAAAATTTGTCAAAGTATTGGACAAGTATGACTCCATGACAGGCATCATAAAGCGACCTCTTCTATAAAAGTTCACTATTTACGCACAATTCTGACTCAGCATGAAGTAATATGAAAATGACAAATAACTCTGACAAATATGACTTCAGTATTTGTGTTAAACAATACTTGCTTGTAAATAATCGTGGACAGAAGAGTAAGCAGGAGGGGGAGGAGGAGGCGGCTCATTAGAGAGGGGAGGCTTAATAGTGTCTCGAGGGATGGGGTGACATACTGTATCTCACACAATAATAATATCATAAATAATATCAAATTTAAAGAATTATTTTTTTCCAAAACTCATTTAGACCACTAATTAAAAAGGCTGAACAAAAATGTGTGCTTAACCCATCTACCTTTGGTAGACTGGACATTGAAAGACCACGTTTCTACACAAACTGGCTGATCAAGAGACAAGTATTTACATTGACAATGAAAATCATTTATTTATACTGATATACTGACATGTTATCTCCATGTATGAATGTTTAAATTCTGGGGAGATGGGGGGGGGGGGGGCCTTATTGGAGAGAGAAAGAGGGGGAGGGGGTGTCCTATAACAACATCCAACTTCCAAAAGGAGACTAATTAGAGAGGGGCTTAATAGAGAGAGGGTAATAGAGCCTTTAACATTGGTATAACTAGTAGTAATCACAGATTAAAAGAGTGCATTATATCAGGGGGGGAGTCTGAGCTTAATAGAGAGAGGGTAATATATAATAGAGCCTTTAACGTTGGTATAACTGGTAGTAATCACAGATTAAAAGAGTGTGTTATATCTAGCCTGGGGGGGGGGGGGGGGAGTCTGAGCACAAGAATGAAAGCATTAGGGTTAGGGTTGGGTACCAGGATTGAACTAATTACAGCCATGCTCCGTCACGCGTGACCAGTATTTTTAAAAATTGAATGGAGTTTTCAAGATTACGCGTCGGTTTTGAAAATTCATTCCGAGATTTGGAATTCCCGTGAGAACTTTACCGCATTTTTGGAAATGAAGGGCAACAAAATATCATTTTGTTTGAAATGTTACATATCCAAACAATATTAGTTTTTTTTATGCGTGCAGCGAAGTTATTTTCCGTTAATTCGTGACTTTCGAAGTGTTTTCCACAGAGATCTGCAAGGATTCATTCAAATCTCGGACGTTACAAAGAAATATTCAAATGTTCATTTCATTCTCAAAATTACTGGTCACGCGTGACGGAGCATGGCTGTAAGTATTATGGAAAATGTAAATATGAAATTCTCAAAAATTCCTAACAAGAAATCTCAAAGGGGACTTGACAAAAAACTATGAATCTCACATAAACTATCAACATAACCAAATCCTTTAGGGATGACCTAGCAGTCTTAAAATAACAATAATATTATTGTTTTTGGGATAATTAAAGGGTTGGTGATTAAGTATGTTAGGTCAATAGGGATCAGGGATTAGTGATAGAGAGATAAGAAAATTAATAGTTTTGCTCCCGCCCTCGGATCTACAATGATCGACCAGGGAAAATGATATCCAGTTAAATAATTAACATATTAATAGCCTGTTAATTTAAAAATTATATTTCGATGTGTGCTTATAAACGCCGGACTGCAAAACTTCCATGCGGGATATGATATGGGCGAGACATAATCTACTGCATGCAGTGTTGGCTTCCTGTCGAGATCACGCTTTCAAGTTTGTTGACAGTCCAAAAATGTATTAAAACCTTCATGTTTACGACGGTAATGAACACGTTTCGCTAGGACTATCAGGGGCCAGCTACTGGACAAAGAATAAGCCTATAGTAACCGGTCCGGGCCAAACAAGAAGAGATGAAGAGGCAGTTCAAACCCTCGCTCTGAGAGTCGTTTGGCCCGAAACTTTCATGTGCCCTCGTTCATTCTCTTAGAGTTTGAAACCCTTCCAATTTTTTATAAGAGTCTATGAAATCTCGCTCCTGTTATGAGACTCGACTCCTTTCATTGACTTTCATGACTCTCTCGCGCGGTGGGGCTTACTCTATACTACGTACCGCTGAGCTTGCTCCGTTAGACAAGGGAAAGATGTGTCCATTCCCTTGAACTCCTGCGAAAAATCTGGAATTTTCACCTTGGCTTCTTCGTGTACATGTCGATGTTGTAGAAAATACACGCCAGATATCTTCGATCTTCGAAGGATGGCTTTGGAAAAACTCCAGGATAGACTGGATAGACAAGAGGAAAATCGTCGTATCATTGCTCCTCGATGTCCAATACGATCGATGGATTCGAATTCTCTTTGATTACAGTTACCTAAACTCAAATAAATGTCCTGGGTCACGAACTCGCTATTTCATTCGGCAATACTCTCGTCCTTAAAACCATCACGGTTCCCATCGCGGACGATGATACAGCAAATTCTTGGCTGATCGAGTGAACGTGAATTTATTTGGGACGGGGTGTCTGTTGTTATTGTGTTTGCACTTTGCAGTGTACATGTACGTGATGAACACGTGCGCAACGTCCAGAGGTCAATTTACACCCTCTCCTTGTTCCCAGGTTCTTCCCTTCCCAAAATATAGAGCACTAAAGTGTATGACGTGACAAAAACTAAAACTAAAAACAAAAACTAAATGCTTTGGCAAGCGGGCAAATATTTCCGAATATCTAATCAAATCCCATAATTTCACAAATTTTAGTTTTTGTGACGTCACACTTTAGTACTCTTTCATGTCTGTAAATGTAGAGCTTATAAACAACAGCTTTCATTGTTACACTAATAAACAACTTTTATTGTTACAGTTTTTATTGTAACAGCCTGGATAGGTTTTTTTTTTAGTTTGACAGAATGGGATAACTGTGACCGAACAACCATGAATATAAACATAAATGGCCATTTTCTTTTCCTTGAGAAGTGTCCTGGTAGGAAAGTACTGTATTATTATTTGACAATCCAATTTTAAGCTGTTAATGATATTACACTATCAGCAAATAATCTGTAATCAAAACTCCACCTCAAAAGCTAGGGTTGAGCTAGAAATGGGTTGGAAAATTATCAACTCTCTTAGCTTTTATATAAATTTTTGGAAAAGAAGTCTTTTAACTCATTTATTATAGCACTTTTTCTATGTTTCCATGTTCATACAAATGGAAGGAATGAAATTCACCCAAGATGGTGGCCTCTTGTGATGATGCAAGATTTTAAATGGCAAGTTTAGTGGCATACATTTTTTTGTAGGAATATTCTAAAACTGTCAGGTCCCATTACAAGACTGATTGTCCATTTTAATGTTTAGTTTATATCCTTTATTTCAAGACACCAACTTGGAAAAATAACACAATTCTAATTTAGTTCTGAGGCTAACACTTCCTTGTCCCCAGGGTCTTCTCCTTGAAACAATTAGACAAGACTGCTGAAATGCAGTACTCCTAGAAATAAAATAAAATAAATAAAATGTCTTTGTCCACCTGCAATAGAGGTTCCAGATTGCAAAAAAAAAAACAAAATAATATGGATGTAAATTGCTAGAAATAAACTGTGAAGATGACATTTTATCATGTGCCACATGAGAAAGTACTCCACACTTGGAGTACCCTGGCAACCTTGTCCTGGGGGTTTCTACCCTGCCAGTTTGAATGCAAAGAAAGCCTTTGAGGCTAAGAAGAAACTTTATAATTAATTTTTGATCTTGCTTTCTTTGTATCATATGATATTGTTCATTCTGCCTGGGAAATATTGAAAGGAAACTTGACAAATTGCAGTCTCTCTTCAGTTGTGTTAAAATTTAACATGTACCCTATTTGTAGTCCTACCATCACCAGATAGGTCTAGGTTCTTTTTTCATTGGACCAAGGTCTTGTAATTCTCTAAGCCCTTCCAGAACAAGCTTGATGTTTGCCTTAATTCTAGCAGAGTCCTGTCCGAGTTTTTCACTGTATATAGTCAGTTGACCGCATTTTTTCTCGACAAATCTAAGAGCTTCATCCAAGGTGAACTCCACAAAGAATCCATAACCCACAGACACTAATATCTTCGACGGGTCTGTTATTCGGGCCTGACAATAAAAATTACATCCAAGATCAACTTGAGTTTTAAGTTCTTTCCCTGAGCGAGATCCTTCTGAGCTTTTAATGTTCTCTATTGCACTCTTCAGTTGCAGATATTCGGCGATTTTTGTGTTTACCTCCTCTTGATTTGTCCTTACAGTTTCTAGATCTTTCCGTAACTTATCGTTCACAAATTCCTCGTATTTCTTTACTTTCTCTTCCAAGGTTGTTCCATCCTCCATTTTGTTTCATTGAAGACTGCAAAGAATTATGGGAAGATAAAAAAAGATGGCCGCTATAAAAGTCCCTGCATTCCTTGCGGTTGGCACAATGACCATGCGCATTCGGCTTCGGCCGATGTCCGCCAAAATGGCGAAAAAGTTATCGAGGAAAAAACATTAATTTATAGAGTTAATTCGCCACGAGATCGTTGTTTTAGTAACGCAATTTGAAGATTACGTACCACAGATCAAAATGGCCGGTTTTGACCAAGCGGGGCTTCCCGGAACGGAGTTTGTTTTGAATGGACTTAGCACGGTTCAAGACTTCGAAGTTGTCAACTTCATAGAGAACTTCCAACAAGAAAATAGCATTATGTTGCCCTCTTTGCAGCCTGCTCTGCCTTTTTTGGACCTTCACGACGTTCGAAGATTGGAATTCAATAGTTTTGTTATGGAGAACTTGCGAGAGAAATTGTTGGAGCAAGTGAAAAACTTGGAAGTTGAAAAACTTCAGACTCTACTTGACCAGTGTTTTCCTTTCATCCACGTGCAGCACCTTCGTCCTGTTGTCATGGAAGTGATGAAATACCTTCCTAAAGTTCCCGAGGAATGTCTTGAACAACTTGCAAATGATCCCCGATTGTACGAAGAGTGTTCTATTGAAGTTAAAAGACAAATCTGGGTGAAACATCATGCTCTGTTTGGTGATGCAGTAGGTCCACTTTTGAACCAATATGTTGAAGCGAAATACAGTGTTCTTTTCTCCACAGAACCTCTAAACTCTCATACATTCTTCTCAGTGCCATCCAAAACAAGGAGGCAAAATCCTGTTGTTCAAAGCCTAGCCAAAATGATAGGAAAATCTCTAGAACTGTACAATCTTGTGTTGCAGTTTCTCAGAACACTGTTTCTGAGAACCAAGGAACTCCACTACTGCACTCTTAGGTCGGAGCTTCTAATGGCTGTCCATGATCTTGAAATTAAAGACATCAAGGATATTGACCCGTGCCATAAATTCACCTGGTGTTTGGATGCTTGCATTAGGGAAAAGGTGATAGAAGGCAAACGGACCAAAGAGTTGCAGGGATTTTTAGATCATGCTAAGCACAGCGAAGAACAAGTTCTTGGGTAAGGGAGTGTTTCAAAGCAAAAAAAAAAAACAGAATTGTACCATTACTTTACATAGCAGAGTTTACACTTACTATAAATCTGTTAATTTTTTTATTTTGAGCTCATTTGAGGGAGGGCTTAAAGGGGCCGTGTCACCTATTTTTAGTATCAATTTGAAAAGCCAAAAAACATATTTGTTTCAATGGAAACCTGCAAATAACAGGGATGTAGATAATAGGCGGGAGCCGGAGAAATTACCCGGCTGTGAACTTCCTTTTTCCGGCTGTTAAAGGCTAGTGCAACTTTAAAAGGACTACGTTTACCCATCTGTCAGTTCTATATTCCCGCCAGTTAAAAACTGAATCTACATCCCTGAAATAATGGTCCTGTTTTGTTAACAAATACTCTACCAGTGCACACACAGAAACTAGTATTCGTTATCTTTGGCTGTAGATGGCCAGGATAGAAATGGATTGCAACTTGAAAAAATTGGCCAATTTTTTTCAAGTTCCTCCAAAGTGTCAGAGAAAAATCACAGAAAAACTTATAATGGTTTGTTCTTTTTTGAAGAAATCACTTGGTATTTTCTTCTTGGTGTGCTAAGAGCAATTTTATGTTTGAACAAAGGTGCTTTGTCAACTATTGGGTGCATTTTGACCAAAACACAGCAAAATCTGCATGACAATACCCCTTTAAAAAAGGAGGGATTATTATCATTTAGCGGGATGTCATCAAAACTTCCTGCACATGGATAAATGTCTATAAACCATACTCTGATTGATGAATTAAGTGTTTTACATTCATACTGTGATTACAAATGTATTACAATAAATTTTTAGTACAAATACCGGTGATATTTCCTCCAAAGCTCACAAATACTGTATGTGAATTTGTGACGGGATAGGAACAGTAAAAATGTACTCGTAATACAGTACAGCTGTATGTTGTTTCTTGTTTTAGTTGTGAAGGAAAAGGTAGGGGGGGAGGTCCTTAAATGAGAGAGGAGGGGGGGAGGGGGTGGGGGCTTAATAAAGGCCTAATAGAGAACTTAAGGTATGGAATGTACCGGTATTGCTGATTGCTTTAATGGTGATCCTGAATTACATGTAATTACCATTTATCGTTAAATGCAAGACAATTAAAACGCAAGATGCAAGACGTTAAATGCAAGACATTTAACATTCTGTTACTATAATACAGTTCATCACTTTTCAAGATAAGATGTACAGAGGGGCGAGTACTATAGAAACCATGTTACAAATTGTTCCTGTAATATGTGATTCTCTGAACATTTTAGTTGGTGAAACCCTCAGTCATAATTATTTAACTATAAACAAGACTTCTCGAGTCCATCACAATGGTTACCCCCTGCAATATTAATTTTTTGCAAGTACCCATTTATACACCTGGGTGGAGAGACACTATACACCTTTTTCATAATGGAAGTCAAGTTATGTATTCACTTGTATGTAGCATATGCAAAATTTTCAAGAATTTTAACTCTAACATGAGGCCAGCAAGGCTACTTGACATACATAAAAATACATTGTTGTATAAATAAAATTGGCCGCTGTTATGAAAAAAGGTCCATGTAGAGGAGGCAACACAAAATTATTTGGAGAAGGAAGAGGAAAGGGTGAAAGCCAACCCTGCAAGTTAAGGGAACTGGAATGTTATGTATCACTTGACTTACAGGAAGCGATATGTAATACTTCTAGGTGGTGCTACATAAACTGGTTTAAGCTTCTGTAGTGTGGGCTGCTTCATTGTGGCTTGAGAGGCAAACTTCTCCTTACATACACCTCTATAATATAGATACCTCCCTAATGGATAGTTATCTTGGTCCTGAAGACACCAAAATTTATACAATCTCTACCTCTATAATACTGACATCTCTATAATGCAGACACTGGGGTCTGTCCCTTTGGTTTCCGTATTACGGAGGTTCGACTGTATAATATTTATAGTTTCACCGCAAAGTACAAAGTTCTTACAGAAAATACAAAGGACTTGTTTAAGTACAATGTACAATATAAGTACGACTAACAGAATAGAGCAGTTTTCAATTGAGTGTCGTAAAACCAAAACCAAAGTAATTACTCTGACCAATCACAGCAGTCGTAAACAATCCAATGAACCAATCAGAACTCAAAGCAATTACATGTCGGCAGCGCCAAGCACGGGAAAACGCGTGCGAACAAGTCACGATTGGTTTTGGTTTTACTTCTGATTGGTTGAGAAAGTGGCGCGAGATTTTTTAGCCAATCACAAAGTGTAGCAATGCAAAACCAGAGCAATTGTGTAATTACTTTCGACACTCAATTGAAAACTGCTCTAAGATAAATACAAATAACATAGTAATAACACAGTTAAGTGCAAAAGGCAGGGCTGTGCTCAAGCAATTCCTGGGTTCCACAGGCAACTAACCTATGTCTTTGGCGATAAGAAAAACTTTGTTTTGCACATAGCTTATTTTATTTAGGGTTCCCAATGATAACTCTTAGGGTACAGTCTTGAAAAGGTATTTAATTATCATTAAGCAGGGATAGAAGAGACGTCTATTTGCAGGGCTAGAAGAAAGTCATATCCAGTCATCCGGGACAAAAAGATTTTTGTGTTGAGCAAGTAACTTTCCCCACTCATTTCCGTGATGGGCAAGGATACGAACAAGCTGCCTGTGAACAAAGCTTAAGTTACAATTTATAAAAACTTGTCCGGGCAAGTAAAACTGAAGACTTGCTTGCCCAAAGGTCAAGTTCAAAGTTTATTTCTTCCGAGCCCTGATTTGGCTTGAAATTTGTTTAACATTCTGTTGGTTGTAGTGAAAGCTCTGTGTATCAATACCTTGTCTTTCAAAAAAGCCAAAAAGGAGGTGAATGTAGTGAATATACCTTTCTACTGTGCATCCTTTGATTCTTATAGCATTCTTTCTTAATTGTTTTGAATCAACATAAACTATTGTATTACATGTATGACTGTTAATTTTGTTTGTTTGTTTTATCAGGGATATTGCGATGATTTTGTGTGACCCATTTGCTATCAACACAGTCTCCAAAAGTGTAATCAAACAACTTCAAAGACTTGTGAATACTGAGTCACTTCCAAGGGTGAGTTTGTGCTTTGTTCTTATATATTAGCCCTTAATTTTTAAGGATTTATTTTATTTACCAAAACAACTTACCCTCATGAATGAAGATTATAGGTTGGGTTGCTCAGTGGTGTTACAGATTAGATTAGACTGGGTTATGATAAATTAGAGATACAGATTGTTTAAAGGTAGCCAAAGTTAAATTATCAGTGAAGAGGGAGGTCAACTGTTCCACTGGGTTATTGCTCTAGGGTAGAAGGAGAGACAGTGAGAGACGGTTGATGTAGCTGGTGGGATGAAACTGTCGCAGGGTGTGTCTGGTTTTGCGCATTAATGGTTGTAAACAGTTTCTGGAAACAACTGGAATTACATGTATTCTGTAGTAGATCTTATACAGCAAGCTGAGGCGAGCATCAACTCTGTCGTTTAAAGGGTCGCCAGCCCAGGTGATCAAGCATCTCAGAGACATTGGATGTGTTATAGTAGCATTTCAGTATCCATTGGGCAGCTCTATATTGCACCATTGCCATTTTGTATGCACCGTTGTTCTCGACACCAGGTCTGGGTACAGTATTCAAGCTGTAGTCTGGCAATGCCCCACCCATATAGGCCTTGTTGCATAAGGTGGCGGAGTTGACTTTGAGGTTCCTTTTGAGGAAACCTAGACAGTGATTCACCAAGGTATTTGGTATAGTCAACCTGGGTACTATTCAATATGTAAGTGAATGGTATCTGAGAGCAAGAAAGTGAGACAGAGTAGGTCACACTTGGAGGCACTTGGATGTCATGTTTACTACATGAGCGGGAGTGTTGTATCGTGTTGTATGTAGCAAACAACTTGTGAAATTCACATTCACATGTAAATTAGATACAACCACTAGTGAGTTGTATCTGGAATGTAAATTAGATACAACCACTAGTTAGTTGTATCTGATATACAGGGTAACCATGTGATTGGAATGGCTCATTTCTATTTGTTAGTACCATTATGAATTATTAATAAATTTTACAAGAAGTTTTAATACATGTAGCATGAAAGTCTTATACAACCACTTAGATACAATGACTTGAAGTTTTGAAATGGTATTTTAGTATTACAGTTTGTATTTGATGTAAAAAAATATTCTACATGATTTCTTCCAAACATTTTATCAGATTTTACAGGGTAATGTATTAAAGAATTTTAAATCAAACTAATTGAGAACAGAGGCAATTGACGCCAACAATAGAAGCTTTACCTTGATTTAGTTAGGTATAAGCTTTTTAGGCCAAGAAGTTTCACTCTGTTGTCAAATTTGATGCATCAAAAGGACACAACTTTGTTGAAAAATCTCTGTCCTTTCCAATTGTGATTATCAGTTTGTCCGGGTAGGTACTAGTCTGTTTTGATATAAAACCTAGTTATGGGACTGCATGTATGAAAATATATAAAATTGTGTTTATAGTGGACACGCACTTAGCTATTTTAGTTTATTGCTTGTTGGAAACTTAATTTTGACGGCACTCACCATATGGGTGAGTGACTTTCAGAACTGCGCCAAAAAATGTACAATTTGTACACGCCCAAGAAGATTTGACACTCACCTGGGCAAGTGGGGGGGTGCTTATTTTCATCCTTGGAACAGCACTCAAATATGGAAACAATTATTGCAAATTGATCATAACATGTTCAAAATCCCAACTGGCAAGATGCAGACTAGTTCATTTTTTTACAAGTGTGGCAGAGGAGTTGAACTCGGGTCTACCCCGATCACAACTCCAGCTAGTGGTCAGAGGGGTCTTGAACTTGGGACCTCCACATTTCAAGTCCGGCGCCCTAAGCACTCGATCATGCTTCCTCCTACAAGAAAAATCCAAGTCAAATCCATGATCTTTGTTGTTATTTGGTCTTGACAAACTGGATATAATTAATATTCATTTGTTCTTAAAATTACAGACCTGTTCAGATGTTAGTTTCCTTTTGCGTGTGTTAAACCTGGGAGTAAGTGCATGGGAAATGATCAGTAATCAGCACTTTACGGAAGTGGCGCTGGTAAGTTATCTTAAACAACTGTCAACGTGTCTTGTTACATACATTTTCATGCAGCAAGGAGTATGCTTTACAATCTTGTGTGTAGGCCAGATCAATTTGAAAAATAATTTTCAGTCCTGTTTACATGACTGTACATTTTTTTGCCAATTTTTTGACAGCACCTTTACAATTTTTGTTGCTTTCTTGTGTGTCCTGCTGTTCACAAGATTTTTTTTCAGTGATTAATTAATTTTGCTTTGTTGGCAATTGATTTTTGCACTTTAATCACTTTGTACTTGTGGTTTATGAAACAAATTGGCATACCATAATAATATAAAGTAACATGAGTGCTCAAGGCTGTGCTCTTAGAAGAATCACAGGGAGCCCAAAGGCTCCCAACTATGAAACCTGGGGTGCCTGTCACTTAAGCTTTATGCAAAAGTAAGTTTTTTCTAGTCGCCTAAAGATAAAAGTAAGGAGCCTGAGGCCCCTGGGCACTGCTAGAGCACAGCCCTGGTGCTGAATGATAAGACCTGGTCATAGGTATTTTCTGCCCAAGCATTTAAAATGCCTGGCTTTTTAACATAAAACATTCACCCATCTGCTGCACTTCAGTGTTTTCAGTGTTCTCCCAGTACAGTCTGGTGCAAGCTTGATTGATGAGAAATTGATTGCACAGCTGAAAAAAAAATGTGAAAAAATTCCATGATTGGGAAATTTTCCAGTGCTGATACTTGGAAATATCAGACCAACAATTGCGGCAGCAAATAAGAATTCTGATTGGCTTATCGGCCCTCTCAACTATCTTATGCTTTGTTCACACTAGGGCTACACATGTTTGGTCTGATCACAAATGAAACCTGTTTCACTATGAAAAGTGTTCACATCAGGTGGTGGATTGCAAGAATCATGATCACAACATGTTTTCTCTGAGCATGATTGAAACTATCTTACAAGGTAGTTTCGATGTAAGCAAGACAACCTTGTTAGCACAAATGTTGTCTCCTCATTTAACACTACATCCCCCTTTGTTCCCGATGAGCTTGACAATTGAGATTAAACTACAAAATCATACAACAGCAACTTCAAGCTCTATTAATATTTGTTTCAGGTCATGTGTAATTTTATTGTAAAGATTTTATGTCAGCTTATGCCTGCTTCATAAAACAGTGTAAATTATAGAACTGGATGTGAAACATGTTTTGAACAAATATTGTGAACAATGAAATTATTGCAAAAACATGTTTACAGGAAATGTGTTTCATTGAAACATGTTTACTCTAAACATGTTTCAGTGCCGATATGAACACAGCATTAGTCATGTTATACTTATTGTTACAGTGTGCTACATATTTGCCTTATGATTTAAATTTTCAGGGTGGTGAATTGGTCCATAAGTTTTTGCCATTGATTATGTCATTAATGGTGGATAGTAGTCTCAACTCTCTACACAATAATCTGAGTGACGAGGACAAGAATGGTGGTGTGGAGGACCCAACACAATTCATTGATTACTTTGTAGAAATCACTGCATCAAACGCAGTGGCGTTTACTTTAGCCTGGTGCTATCTTCTTCATGTTATCAAGCAAAAGGACAGGTAAATGGTGACCTTGAGAAAGTATTTACATTTATTTATGAATCTCTGGATCAGCTGTGTAATATGCCATGACTTGTATCTTCAAAATAACTCCCCCACCAAAAAAATACATAAATCATAATATTGCTGGTAAAATGTTAGCTCAGCCAGTGATGAGCTGGTGTCTTACAGATAGTGAAATTCATCAGTAGCCTTCTTTAAGCCCTGAGAGTGATCAGCATCAAATTTCTCCTTGTATTATCAATGCCTTATCAATCAAAAAGATCATGAGAATTAAGGACAGGATCACACTGAATTCTCTTGATATCTAAACAATTTCTCCCCACTACTTCTATAGGAATGTATAGGGACAAGAATTGAGAATTTAAATTTTGATATTAGGGCTTAAAGGGTTAACAGCAGATAGACAAATTCGGCTAATGCATTGTATCCAATTCAAACCTTTTGGGATTAGAACTCTTTGTTCGTCATATTTCCATATCAATGAAGCATTGACATGGAAATTATATGGAAATACTGTGAACAAAGGATGTTATTCCCAGAAGGTTTGAATTGGATACAACAATGCGTAAGCCGAATTTGTCTATTCCAATGACTTCTGCAGCTTTTTGGACGATAATATTAGTAAGTATCATCTCTTCTAAAATGGACCAGACAGTTTTAAAACAGCCGGGCTTAATTAATTTGCGACTCAAGGGCATAAAACATACCAACTCTAAAATGATAAAAAAAAAACTACTCGGGACCTTGCTATTAATATACTACAAGGAATTTGTTTAAATAATTCTTTATTGACCTTGATATGTCATGCGTTCAAAACGGTTATTGTTACTACAGACAGATGCTGGTTACCATCTTGCCTTGGTTTGTTGGAACCTGTCAAGAACGTGTGTTAGATGAGGTGACACTTCACACACTGATCAGCTCACTGGCTGGCTGGCATGAGGAGTTTTCTCATGGTGATTTTTGTGATGCTGTGTTTGATCAGTTTCTGCTTCTCTTGGTATCAAATTCAAGTGTTCTGCGGCACACCCTCCGGCTCTTGTGGTACGTCCTTCCCAAAATGGACCCTCAAAAGGTGGTGCAAATTCTCACCGTAATACAACCATCTAGTGAGGTAGGTAAAACCAACTGACAAATTATAGTGTTGGTTACATGCATTTACATGTATGAGCATGCTCATGTGACAAAACAACATGTTTCTAACTGGGTAGCAAATATGATATGACTGGTTACTGTATGTGGTGCACTCAGTGTACTGCCATGTAAGTTGTTTCTTACTGAAGTTTAAGTAAGACTGCACTGTGCCTAAGATGTTTTTTTAAACTAGTTTGGCTTAGAAGATTTGCAATGAAATAAATTTGTTGAAATGCTAAGAAGATTTTAATACCATATTTTAGTTGTGTAGTTTATGTTCCATTCAACAAACAACTTGATTTGAATGCAAAGTGTTGCATAATGGACTTTCAAACTTTGATGGCCTGTAGTGCTACGTTTGATAGCTAATTATAATATCATAGTAGCGCACTACTATAATAATTTTTAACAAAACTGGACCAATATTTTTAGGTTCCCATTGACCCCCCCCCCCCCCCCCAAAAAAAAAAATTAATAAATAAATAAATAAATAAAATAATAATAATAATTTTTTTTAATAACAATAATTTTTTAATAATAATAATATTTTTTAATAATAATAAATGTTTTGCCATTCCAGAGTACAGTGTAGCTAACTTTCTCCCTTTCATTGCAGCACAGTGAAGCTGTCCAAGATCTTCATGCCATGTTAGTTGATCGTGTTGCAAACTCCAATGCTCTCACCCCTGGCTCATCATCTATGGACGGACAACCGTCCTCTGCGTCATCATTGTCGTCATCATCACACAGTCCTTTGGAGTATGTTCAGCCTGCCAGTACCTAGACTGCATAAATGAACTAAGACTGTATGAATGTCGGCTTTAGAATGATGACTTAACTTGATAAAATCATCAGAACCTAACATTTCACCTATTCAAGCTAATGAACCGCAAAACAAAGTAAACCATACGCTATTCAAAAATGACTACATCCTATGCTTTACCACTGTTAATTTTCTAATCCAGTAAAACCAGGGTTTTCAAGGAAGCTAGACAAGGTTTTGCCGAGGTCGAACTACAGCCCAAACTGCAATTCCACCTTGGCAAAATCGCAGCAAATGCAGGTCTAATACCTTTGATCGGTACTATACCATAGGCATCAAATTGAGCTTCTTACTAATTCTTACAATTTTCTCAACGTGGAAACCGTCTTATTAACAAGATGAAACTTCCTTGTTAAGGACATTATTTTTTTCCAATCTTAAAAAAGAATAGGTCACAGCTACATGCACCTGTCAGATTACAGTTCAGAAAGGAAAACATGGTAGAGTGTTTAGAATTATTTTTTGGTGTTGGTTTGATTCATCTAGAGTTCGTCAAGGCAGCAATGCTAAGAATTATATAACGTACCTTTCTTGTGTCATCAGTGTGGGTTTTCAAATGTTTTAAGCGTGTTATTCATTTTACAACATTACTATGCCCCTGGTGAGCATCAATACTGGGGTCAGCCTTTATTGCCATAAGATATCAGATTTGTACCCAAGGATTAGACACTTGAATAGTTTTATATCTTATTATTATTATTAAATTATTATTATATGGAACATATGTAGAGTGACTAAAGGCGGTGTTACACGCTGCAGTTTTCTTGCAACAAGTCTTGTAATGGGTGTTGCAAGACCTGCTGCAAGATCGTTGCTGCTGCTGCACGAACTGGGGTGTTACACAATGCAATGTCTTCATGCAGCTTGTCCTGGAAAGTTGTCACGCATAAAACCAAAACATTGTGAGACTTGCTGCAAAGAGGGTGTTACACGTTGCAATGCTAAAAAAAGTTGCTGCAATCATTGCAAAAAGCAGAACCCAATTCTACTTTCTGCAACAAGTGCAGCAGCTTGTGGACCAGCCTGTCTCGCAATGATTTTGACCATTGCAGGTGGCATTACGCTGCAATGGTTCACACAGTATGTCTCACAATGGCACTGCAAGACTTGCTGCATGTGTAACACTCACTGCCTTTAGTAATATATAGTTTTGAAGAGTGGTATGTAGACATATAACATGGTGGGATTGTGTTGATAGCCTCTTTGTTCATTAGTCAAAACAACTGTGTTGTCAGCTTCCATCTTTATTACAGCCACACTCTATGCAGAGTGCAATTTATACATTATAACCGGTAACTATTTTTGAAATGCAGCATGTGTTCTCACACGCACAAAGTCATATTTCAACCTTTGAATTATGCTAGAAAACCCAACTTTAGACTGCAAAACGACCTTTAATTTCTCTTAACCCAAGAGTGGCAAAAATCAAAATTAAAGAAAGAAAAATTCCAAAAAGAAAAATAAAAAACAAATGGTATCACGATAAAGTAGTGCCAAAGAGGTTTCATTTCAGCGGTTACACCATATGATTTAGTTGAAAGACTCAAACGTTAGAACAATGCTGTATGTATTCATAATTGAATCTGTGAGATCGAAACCTTGAAAACCTGGAAAGTTGCAAGGAAGACAAGGGCCTTTTCCTGGCTTTATTTTGCACTCTTTCCCACTATAGACAACATTCAACTTCTGACGATGAGAAATATTCAAAAAGTATCTGTTTAACAATTTCCTCATTTTACAGTCGAATACACCCAAGTCCTGAATGAGGATACATTAATGAAAATTGCTCTTAAATCGGGGTTAAAGTGAAAAGAAGTGTCACTACACGTTTTAATATATCTTTAAAAGAAAAAAGCATTTAAAATTATAACCAAATGCACTTGTTATTTATTTTGTACAGTTAGGCCCAGTTCAAACGTCGAACTTCATATGTGCCGAATCTAATGCAAATGAGCAAGAACAATAGATTTTGATCATTTGCATTAGATTCGGCACATGTGAAGTTCGACGTTTGATCCGGGCCTTAGGGTCTTGTTAATTTAACATTAAAGCGGCAATATATTATAGTTCATGTTTGCTGTTCATGCTTACTGTGCAATGCTTTCAATAAGCACTTGCCTGTTTTGATTACTGTTAACCCTTGACAGTGATCATTTATCTTCTTGCGTTATCTCTACTTGATCAAAAATTAAAGTCATGAAAATAACGGAAATGGTCACCGATGATTCATTGTGTTGATTTTTAACCCATTGACTCCTAGAGTTTTAGCGAAAAACGGTAGTTTAAAGTTACTGATGCCGTTTTTTGACCGCTGTCTACAACCAAACTGGCCAAAACGTGGTTTGCAGCATGAAAACTAAACGTCCTTTCTTTCCAAGGGCTTGCATGTCGCTTTTTCGTTCCGGACATGCGCACAAGGCACAATTTCGAGAGAAAGCTAAATCAGGTTGACTTTTATTAATCTTTTCTCTATTTTTCTCTGGACCAATTTGGCGGAAAAAGTTTTCACAAATCAGGGAGGGTCGCCCTCATTTGAGTTTGCTTTGGAAGATTTCTTCATCCTACATATTAAGTTGGTCATCGAAGATATCTTTTGTCGTGTTGACGTCACAAATGGTACAAGGACCGTGACCTCTCACGGGCGGTTTGGGTGCCACTTGAACAACTTACCTCAACTACATTACCATAAGAAATATATTGTGTCGGCGAGGAGGATTTGTATTTCTGAAGTAGAAACTGGTCGCGGGAAAATAGGGAACGCGAGGCGTCATGGGAATGACAGTCTTCTGGTTTGCATCTGCCCCACAACGCCGCGCAATGCGCCAGAGCAAGGAACGACGCCTGATGATGAGTAAGTCGTTTATGATAGAGCGGTTTTCAACAGAGTACATTGGCCCTCTTAACCGCCGGAGCCTGAGTACGAGGACCAAGTTCTCAGGCTCCGGTGGTTAAGAGGGCCAAGCGGCTCTGGGGACGAGAATGAAAAGCTGTGAATTGAGTGTCGGAAAACCAAAACCAAAGTAATTACTCTGGCCAATCACAAGATACGCAGACAATCCAATGAACCAATCAGAACTCGCAAATACATGTAAAAAAAACTTTAACATGTTCAAGGCTGATCAAACAGCTGAATTTGTTCGGTTTCTTTTAATATTGCCCAATATTTCAGTAAGACAAGACTAACCTTCATCAGGGGCTAACGGTTACAATATTTAAAAAGAGCTAAGATAAAATGCTGACATACGATAGGTTAATAACAAGTAACGGTTGAAAACTAGAAACGGCTAGTAAAAACTATTACAATAAATATGTGGAAGATTAAATTTCGTCGCGTCTATGCATGCCATAAGGTTCAAGTGTATTGGCTATAGTGATTAAACTCGCCATCAATAGATGAGCTTGGGAGCTGGTGCCTAGAAAGTTGGTGGGGGGCCTTATGCGATTTCAAGGCAAGCAGGGAGGTATTCATGGCAACCCTGAGAGCGGGAACCACCCCTACGTGCAGCCCCACCAGGGCACCGTCACACTGATAAATCAGTGGAAACTTACCTAACCTGATACTTACCCAATTTCACCAGCTAACAATGGGAGGGCGGGATGGGGCAAGACTCCGCGATGATTCGCTTAACAGGCAAGGCAATGGTTCTAACAGGAGCAAAGATCCGCAAAGATCGCAAATGCTTGTATGTGATCCGCAAAGATCGCAAACGCTTGTATGTGATCCGCAAAGATCACAAACGCTTGTAAGTGATCCGCAAAGATCGCAAACGCTTGTTAGTGATCCGAAAAGGTCAGCAAACGCCGCGCGGGACATCTACTGTCACAAAGCAAACCGCTGACTGCATAGACTCGAGTTTAACTTTGCCTAAATTGCATTTAGCCACATTTAAATATAATTCTCTCGCTTTACGGATCATGTCTCTATTAGAATTAATGAGTTATAATGGATGATTTGGAGGTCACTCGGTAATGGAGTGTCCAGTGAGAGCAAAGTGCTCTGACACGGCAGTCGGTTGATCATGATGTTCTTTCTTCAAGTAATAGATCAAACATGAGACACGGTGTTTCATCACAAGATCAAACACTGAGAAGAGAGTTGAAAATACGACCCGCAGCGGAGTATTTTTTGACGAACTTCAGCTGCACGTCTGTGTTCCCCAAATCAATCCGGTTTTGTTTTAGTTCATTGCTGATCCAGATCTACCCAAAGATCAAGCTACATTTTGTTCAAGTGGTCCTTGCATTGTTACAGAAGTCATTCAAATACATGATGCCGGCGCCAAGCGCGGGAAAACAGGGGCAAGCAAGTCACAATTTGTTTTGGCTTTTCTTCTTCTGATTGGTTGAGAAGGTGGCGGTTGGCACTTCCGGTTTCTTGACTTCCGGCCGCACTCACTTCCGGTTCTAAACAATAACGTTAGCAAAACAAAAAAAGAAGTCACGACACCGTCTTCTACAACCCTTGTTACATTGCTAATGTTCACGTTAGGTATATATAACACAAAGAAGAATCACTGGCTTCTTGTGGTAGTTAGTTAGTTATACACGACTCCACGAGCTGTACAGCTTTAACTACTTATCGTGTTTAAATAAAGGTTTACATTACATTTCATTAGATTACAGTTCATTTATAAAACATTCAATAGTAACAACGTGGTTTGCAGGAACGATGACTGAATGAAAGGAGTAACTCTTCCCCATGTCGGACATCTTCTTAATATATGTCGTTTAAAATCGATCATAAAACTTTCTTACGCAGAGTGTAGGTTACTTGGAGCCTCTTGTTGAAACATTTTCAATTTAGCCAGTGAACGCAATATAACTTTTACCATGTGCCCGGGTCGGGGCCTTAAAGTAAATGGTTGTGATATTGACGCTTAAGAGGCTCGCATCCTATAAAGTCCACTTAAAGGCCCACTATCACCCAAACTGCATTGCAAATTTAACGCAGTCGAAAATTCCCGAAAGAGCCAATCACGAGCGAGCTCGTCATTTGAAAACAGAAACAAACGACCGCAAAGCCGAATGGGTGATAGTGGGCCTTTAACGTAACTTAGAAAAATGTAAATGAAATGAAACGAACCTGAAATAAGCTTTATATATGTCGTCAAGTTTGTTCACTATTCCTGTCTTCTTCAATGAAACTTTAGCCTGTTAACAACAAGTCAAAAGACAACTGCTACTAAGTAAAAGTCGAAACAACATCAAAATCACGACAAAGCGATCGGTTTTTAATTGACTGTCGTAAAACCAAAACCAAATTAACTACTCTAGCCAATCACAACTGACGCAGACAATCCATTGAACCAATCACAAATTACTCGAAACAAATATACATGTAGCCGGCGCCAAGCGCGGGAAAACGCGTGCGAGTAAGTCACGATTGGTTTTGGTCTTACTTCTGATTGGTTGATAAAGTGGTGCGAGATTGTTTAGCCAATCACAAAGCGTAACAAATAGTCTGTACATTTTTTATTTTGGTCAACGGTATAAAGAAAACAAAAACGGCCAGTAACCCTACCTTTTGACAGTTGTAGAGAAGTGAGCATAAAGCGGACAGGGCTCTCAGATAAGTAGAACCTGATCAGGGGTAAAATCCACCAGGAGTTTCGCTGAAAAAAGAGAAGAATCATGTGTTAGATTCACCCCTTTCTTCACAGCCTAAATTCGCAAGATAAAAGATATAAAAAGATTTTTGGCTTTTATTCTCAAGGTAATGTTAGTGGACATCCTGCTGCTCGAGTAACGACAGAGAAGAATTGGTCATTTGCCAAATTTTTTTGCGTAGAGTGGCTAGGGGTAGCATTTTGTCGCATATCTAGTGTTCTTCCACTACCAAGAAGACTGTGTGCTTTACTCGATGACCCAATACATCCACTGCAAATACATAGACTGAGAGCAGTCTCTTATGTTTCTTTTAGTTGGTCCAGTGAGGGCGTGCGAGCGGCGAAGCCGCGAGGAAGAGAAAATACGAGGTTGCTCGCAGTCTAACAAATACATAGTGCACAATCGAACATTCCCTAAGATTCTCGAGAGCCTAAGATGACCTGGTTTCATGGACTCAAGCGTGTCAAAATTGGCGTCGGTTTAAACTCACATTTACAATTGATGTCAACGGTAAAACAAAAAAAACATAAAATCTGGCTGTTAAACGTCAGACCTTCCATCGAATGAGAGCGCATCCAGTAAAAGTTCGATTTTGCCTTTATGACGTCAAGCAGTTTTTACTTCGTTCTGCGTCGCGATACGATTTCGGTCGTGTCGTGCTAGGAAAGAAAACAAGTCATTCGTGACAAGATGAAATCGCGTTTATTATACGCTTTTTTGTTTTTAACAGTGTTAGGAACCTGGAGTGCTTTGAAAAACACAACAAAGGAAGGTAAGATTCTGTTTTGAACTTACTAATTCTCACGCTATGTTTTACGCATGGCGTCAGCTGGCAGCAACGGCTCAGGGCGCGTGCGAAAAAGTTGTTATTCACGCTGGTTAACGAATAATTTTCATCCCCAATATTATCGAAACATGATGTATGTTTGATTCTTAATACGCGTGGCTATTTTAGTTTTTATTTAAATAATTAATGTGCGATTTTGAAATGTTCCCTTTGTTGCCTCGATCAGTTGTAAAATCACTGTTATGTTTGGATTTTTGTTGCTATGGTTTCTATATACACAGATGAAGTGATACTTGCGCGCGCTTGCAATCGGAAGTGAATTCATTCTGTTTTTTGTTTCTATGGTTTCTATACCTGATCACGTGACACTTGCGCTTTTAACCGGAAGTGAAATGGAACGTTCCACGGTGTTTTTGAAATAACGTCACGTTTCAACCGCTGACCTAACGAAGCAAGGGCTCTAGGGCCGAGAATGCGACGGTTGAATTTCTTTCTGTTACACTTTCATTATTCGTCCTAGTAGGTTCGGATTTCTTCATATTAACAAGATTATTTGTTGCCATTGGGTAAATCGACAAAAAATTTGTGAATACAGGAATTTCAAAGTTGATTTTGTTACTTAATTTCCTGGATTTTCCAAATTTACTTGGATGCGCGTTTGAATAATGTAAAAGTGATAACTTTCAGCTATTTACATTTATGCGCCCGTTAGACTTTCCACAACCAACCCGAACTTGTTGCTTTTCTTTTATTCTTTCTAATTCTGTGTAGGCGTCAACGTTGTTGATGGCCTCCGACGTTTCAAGATAGATGAGGACATTCGGAACAAGAATGCTACATTCGAGCTCCACCTGACTTCGATTGACTTGCTTGTCACAGTCAGGGTGGATGCAGTCAACAAGATTATAAACAGCGCAACTACAAGTTACTTACCTGGAAATGTTGCCCGAAATGAAGTGAGTACATAAGAATAGGGTGGGGTTAGGTGTGAGCACTAAGGGCCTCGCTAAACTATGAAACATTGTTGAAGACCGAAGCATTGTTTCTTCTATTAATGTGGGAAACATTTGTTTCGGAAGTAAATTTTCTTGAATTAATTTAATAACATTTCATTGCGTCCGGGAAGCAAGATTTGCGACCGCAACAAATGTTTCTCATGCGGCTAAACCCAGGCTGGGAAATGAACATTTACGTTAACAACAATATTTCCGCAACAAAGTTTCCTAGTTTAGCCAGACTCTAATGTGTTACAGCACATATACAACCCGATTATTAGCAGTTACCAAGATGTGTTTTTTCTATTGAGCTAATGAAAACTCTTACTAAAGCTGCGACTAATTTTTATTTCGTAGAACGACTAATTCAAAGTAAAAAATAGTGTTTTTTTTTTCTTCTTTTCAACAGACTAAACCGGAAAAGGAAAACGAAAAACAACAGATCGTCACAACTTATCAGAAAAACACCGGCACTTCTTCATTACCGCCTACCGCGACCCCTCGAGTAATTGGAAATTTACTATCATCATTATCGGAAATGGCATGGAACGGCTTTTGTTGTGCCATGCAGTCAATTTACGATTGGCTCACCTTTGGAATAGGGGGACCGAGGCACATCAACGTGGACAGGTTTGCGGCAAGGTCAATCACCAGAGCTGATCTTACTTGGTCGGTAAAAGGGGTAAGTTCATCGATTTCTTGTTCCATTAAAGAATTAACTACAGGAACATCAAAGTCATTCACTTGGGGCTTATGGATAGCGCGCATTTATCAGTGAAAATAGATTTTTAACGTTTCCCTCAGAATGAGCGCACTATGTACTCTTTATTGAAGAACAAGATAAATAAGTCGTAAAAACTCTTATTCTTCGGCCGTTTCAACTTTAACAGAAATAAAATACACACTGCGGTTATAAACATGACAAAACAACGCATGTTGTAAAAAACTTTGATGAAGGATTTAAAACCAGCTTTAAATGAAAATGTGGGCCGTGAGAAACTTTTTCTTTACTAGCCTTGAATATATTTTCTAGCAGACTTTAAGATAGGTCTGTATATTATCATGTTTTCACTATTGTCATTTCTTTTAAATTAGGTTCCAGTCTTTCTCCATAGCATTTAAATTTTGTGTCATATCCAACCGTCACTTCTGAAGATATATGTTGAAGCATACGAAACGTCAAGTCATTAATCAAAGTTTTTTACAACATGCGTTGTTTTGTCATGTTTATAACCGCAGTGTGTATTTTATTTCTGTTAAAGATAAATAAGAACCAAGACTGGCCAGAGATAAGCACTTTTTCATTCTCTTTTGCCTTCTACGTTCTAACTGAACTCGGGTACTAAATCGGCGCCTTCCGCTTTTCTTTTTTCCATGTTATATCGCCAAGTGTGAAGAAGTCAGCCTTCTACTAATTTCCCTCAGGATTTCAGTCAAGTGTTGCCGTCGCAATTCACCTCCATGTTAATGTTCTTTTCTTAGAACAGACGAACCTTCCTGATACGGATACCAATAGAAGGACTTTAGCGTCCATGTAACGGGACGGTTCCTATTATAGAGGTAGAGGTCATGATGTTTGGTCTCTTCGGGACCAAGTGAACTATTCGTAATAGAGAAATGTCTCTAATAAGCTTTTCAACTGTATTTATCAAGAAAAGTGTTAATTCACAGTTGAATTAAAAAGATGTTCTCTTTCTATTTTCAGTCGGTGGACCACATGTTCAATCTAGACATTGCAGAAATGGAAAAGGAAATAAATCGTGTGAACACCCTTACTCCTCTGATGACAATGACAGGCATGGGACCTTCTGACAGTGAACATGGAGGGCCTGAACGGCTCCCGAAATTTCCAACCTTTGATTACTTTCGTTCAAACCTTCAAATCCAATGGGTTTCACCACTGCAGAGGGAAAATGAGGACAGCATATTGCCAAGTAACCTCAACACTTGTGATCTGAAAGACGAAGATGATTATAGTGATGGGCCTGAACACGAGACGCCTGCAGAGTTTGCTACTATGGATTACTGTGGTATGGTTCCAGATATAACTGTCTCTGAAAATAATGACTCCGACAATACCAGGCCTGAGAATAATGGATATCTTACTATGAAGGACATCGCGTCGAGACATCCATCAGTCGAGGAAAACACTGTCAATGCCGTGTTTGAGAGTTATGGAAATCTTACTACAAATACCATCCATCGCAAAACTGGTCCGGTGAGTGTTAAAAGGTGTTGAGATCTTTAGACAACTAAGCTATTCAGAAATACAAGAACTACATTTGTAATTATTGTAAAGGCTAAACCACAGTACGTGCTTTCATTATAAAGAGAAACTTCAGTATACTCCACAGTCTCCACCAAAGTCTTGTTGTTGCATTTATCGAAATCATGATTACGGAATGGAGAATATAGAGATGTTAAGGCTTGGAAAAGTCTAACATTTCGTTTGATAATTAGCAAATGGCAAAATAATTTCCGTGGAAGCACGGGCTGGCGAATTGTAAATCATTTGTAACCCAAATTTACGATATGAAAGTTTGGTAGATAATTTAAAACAATTATTAACTGAAGTGGTGGCGAATAATGCTGGATATTTGGTTTGGTATGTATACAAAGAAACGTCACGAGCTTGGACATGGGATGTCTGTGGGACAAAACATCATTCACCTGACATTTGGGGTATATGTTTTACTTATTTTAACATGTAATCCCCACCGTGAAAAAGTTGGTTATTATTCATCGTGGTAAGGCACAATGACAAAGTGTATCATAATCCCTGTTTCCATCTCTAGGAAACCAAATACTGCTCACAGAATGCAAGCAGACGGTCACCTGAAGGTACTTGGTTTACTACAAAGTTATGGAACAAGTGCATGGCGATTATAGGATGGCGTACGTCTAGTGGAGTACCCCTCCAAGCTACTCGAGTGAAGAAAGCAGCAGATAAATGGATGACACAAGTGCCAGTCAACGTGTTATGCATGGAGGCCTCCAACAAAAGTGATCCGGTAAGTACATTTTATGTATGTGCTTACAGCGATTACTTATTTATAATATACTTACACTGTTACGAGATTACTAATCGTGTGTATAATATTGTTCTAGTCAGCTAGCCTTGATGTACACGTCAAGTCGCTGAAAAAAGTGTTTTTTTTTTTTCATTAGAAATAACTGACGAAAGACTTGAATTGCTTGAAAATCCCCATTACGTTGCAATGTTATTAAGACGGTCTTCTTTCCGTTTACTAGGAAACAGAATTTTGCACGGAAAAAGCTACTAGACGTTTAGCTGACACAAAATGGTTTACTAGAAGGCTATGGAACAGGGGCGTGGCAGCCATGCAATGGCTGTGGACGAATGAAACTCAGGAGAAGGCCTGCAATCTCACAACGAATTCCACTGCGACGAGGGATCCATTAGCCAAGGAAAGCCCTTCCAAGAGAAACATTGAATCGTGGCCGCTAAAGAACTCGGAGATTGGAAATCCTGCTCTTGTAGACGAAAACAACACATCTACTCCCGTGGATACAAAAACGTCGCTGGATTCCGTTCACGCAAGAAACCAAACAACCTGTCATGAGGACCAAACCAAATGTATCCTGGACGTCCAAGCGTCTGCTGGGGCAGAGATCCAGGCCAACGCTACTGTAAGAAACGTTTGTATCCATAACGAAATCATTTTATACTTGGATATCAACAACACGACGCCATTAATTTCCTCTACACGTGACGATACACGTCTGCAAGTAACACCAGTGAAGAAAGCAAAGGATAAATGGATGCCAAAAGCATTCAACAATCAGTCTGAGTTTTGCCTGGTTGGTGCAAAGAAATCTGATAGTCCGGTGAGTGTTTATTTAAAAAGTGCTGAGATCTTTAGATATTTAAGTTATTTATAAATAAAAGGACTAAATTTGTGATGATTGTAATAGCTCAAGTACAGTAGGTGCTTTCTTTATAAAGCCAAATTTCAGTCTTCTCCACCAAAGTGTGGGACGGTACGCAGCTCTTACAAGGTCTTCTCTGATTAGCTGAGAAAACAATAGAACAAATAACACAACAATGGCTAACAATAGACCCTAGACCTAAAACCAATGGAGCTGCGTGGTATACAGGTCCAATGAAATTAGAGGTTCTAAAGAGCTGCGTGGCTACTGCAAAGTGTTGTTGCATTATTGAAATTACGGAATGGAGAAAAGAGATGTTAAGACTTGGAGAGCTTTTAACAAACTGAGCAGAGAGTCTAACAATTGCAAAATAATTTCCGTGGAAGCACGGGCCGGCAAACTGTTAATCATTGGTAACACAAAGTCGCGATAACAAAGGTCGGTACTATATTTAATAATATTCACCGAACAAGAGGTGAATAGTGGTGGATATTTGATTTGCTAAGTTCTAATAAGCGATATGCCACGACTTCTCACGTCATAAGCTTGAGCTTCCTTTGGAAAAAACAATATCATTCACTTTACACGGCAAGGATTACACTTCATAAATATTTGGGGATATATCTTGTACCAGCAGCTCATAACGCGAAAAGTTTCTGCTTGTGCTTATTGTCACATCATAATCCCTGTTTCCATCTCTAGGAAAACAATTCTTGCTCACTGAATGCAAGCAGCCGTTCACCTGAAAGTACTTGGTTTACTACAAGGTTATTATATAAACTTCAGTGAAATACAAGGATATCTCTTTCTTAGAAAACGTATGTCACTTATATCTCGACACATGTGAAAATGTCAACTAGTTTTATCTTCACATCTTAACGTTTGTTATAATTACTGTGATTTGCCCTTATTTTTTTTTATTAAAAGTCAAATGAGATAAAAGGTACTAGGTGTTGGATCTGTAATCGAAACATGTTCTGATCTTTCTCGGAAATCTTCGGCAAGTTTCGGAAAATGATCGGAAATGTTCGTATAACCTTTAGAAAGCATTTGGAGAATTTTTGAAAATTTTCGAAAATCTTTGGAAAATTGCTTGAAACTTCGTTATAACACACGAGTAGTCTAGAAACAGCGTAAGAAATAGAAGATACTACAAAGCTACCTGAAGATATGAAATTTCTTCTTGAATCACAACCATGCATTTTCTTCTATTACTTACATTGATTACTACTCGTATGTTTAATATTGTTCTTGTCAGCCTGCCTTGACGTAATATATCAAACACGAGGAACAGTGTTTCATCAGATTTCCAAACACCGAGAAGTGGATTGGAAAAACGAGGCGCAGCCGAGTTTTTTTAAACCACTTCAAGGTGTTTGGAAATCTGATGAAACACTGTTTCGAGTGTTTGATATAGCTTCTCAAACTGATCGTTAAATGCGGAGAAAACGAAGGAATAAAATCGCCAAAATCTATGCAAATTAAGAAACGATTTCAAAACCTCCTTCACGGTAGTGATTTCCTTTGTGTTCTCGTCATGAATTATTAATGAGTTTGAGAAATACATGTCAAATCGCTTGAAAGGATCCCTTTCTACATTCGAAATAACTGATGAAAGACTTGAATTGCTTGAGAACCCCCTTTATATTTCAATGTTATTAAGATGGTTTTCTTTCCGTTCATTAGGAAACAGAATTTTGCCCGAAAAAAGCTGCCAGACGTTTTGCTGACGCAACATGGTTTACCACAAGGCTATGGAACAGGGGCGTGGCAGCCATGCGATGGCCACGGTCGAATGAAACTCAGGAGAAGACTCACAATCTGACGAGCTGTAAGTAAAGGCATCTTCAAAGGGTTCGCTGTTTGTGTTTGTTATCATTGGACGACAATACAGTAACTTGAAGTTTCCATTTCAGTATTTTAAGTTTGCTTTAAAATAGTGGTCAGGTAATACAATCGATCATTTTCTCAGTGGGAATTTTTTGTGGTTAGTGGTCTTAGGTTTTCTCATCTCCGTCATTTACTCCCCGAGTTAAACATTGCTTCGATCGTGTAATGAGCTTCCAAATTTTGATATTGTGAGTAACATCTTGACGTGAATTCTTCACTATGTCATGGTTTTTTTTGGCATTTTAAGTCAAAACTTCCCCAAATTAAAACTAAATATCTTTGTCGTACACGAAATACTTATATAAGCACTCGAAGACAGAGTCGCCCCGACCATAATCTGAGTTTTAGCGAGTTAGCCAAGACACAAGGCTATAAACTTAAAAAAATATAGCTTGCAACCTTTTCTTTCGTGGTCATCTGCAGCCCAAGACACTTAGTTTTAAACAAAGCTGGACCATTAATTTTGGTAAATAACTGAGAAGCAAAGGTCCGCGGACGAAAATGCTGCTGGTGTACGTAGGATCTGGAGGAGATCTAGTCAGCCAAAAATAGAGATACAATCAAAGTATAAAGCAAGGCTGATACTACGTAGAACATTTAACGCGACAACGACATGATAGAGCCCAAACTGCAAAATGAAAGCCGAAATGCAACCGTGGACAGCTGTTTCGATGACCTGGTTGGGTCTCGTCAGCACGGTGTAGCAGCAAAAAGATAGAAAAACTAGCCCGAACGCCAATTCTCTATCAAATCAAACGCGGTGATGGCTACAAATCAGCTCGAATTCAAAAGGTTGCCAATTGGCACACGTCACAGCGGCGCGTGACCATGAGTAATAGGCAAAGAATTTGAAAAATCATGTCGTTGTCGCGATAAAGAAAGTGAGGATAGACAGAACCATCCCTCAGCGAATACATGGCCTCTGTAGCCATCACCACTTGTGATTTGGTAGAGAATTGGCGATCGCGCTAGTGTTTCCATCTTTTTGCTGCTACACCGTGCGGACGAGACCCAACCAGGTCGAAACAGCTGTCCACGGTTGCAGTTTGGCTTTCAGTTTGGGCTCTATCATGTCGTTGTCGCGATTAAGTTTGGGTTTCCACTGATATATATATACAGTATGTCGTTTGGGCTTTTAAAAGTAACACTAAAATGTTGATATATCACCTTTAAGCCCGTCTAATGTCACCTTGTGTGTCTTTTTTCTTTATCCAGATTACTGGACAAGATTCCAGATCACGATGACAAACTGGACATCGCAGGTCATGTTTTACGTGATGATAATTGTTATTAGCTTCGTGACTGACTATTACCTCATAAAGGAGATTATACGACAACTGAGGTGAGAATCAAACTACTGGACTTAAATTTACAACAATAGTTATAACTATGGTTATGTGGTACTACGGGAGTGATCCGCCGCCGCATCAGACGGCCTGAAGTTCGTTAGAATACCAGTTGTATTCAGCTTTAAAAAAAAATCAATATAAACAAGTATAAAAGTGCGCTTAAAACGCAGGAAACAGCCAAAAGTTGACCGTTAAAAAAAATCAGATAAAATTTGAAAATTGTCAGACATGTTAGTAGTGACCAACAAGACGCTATCGTTGCTAAAATGTCTGTCAACCTAGTTTTCGCTACTTCCGGTAAATCTATTATGTCCTCTCCTTTTTTAAGGGGAGAGGGAAGCCCTCAGATCCCTTGGAGGCTCGTATCTTACGGTCCTTATATATAAACAAGCTTAGAATAATCCTCCCTATGCCTTGAGCTTCTCATACAGACATTTATGTAAATCAATTGCTATATTAGTCAACTTCGCAAGTGCAGTTGACACTTTCATTAGTGACGTAAAACGAAAACCAAAATCAAAGTTATTTCTCTGGCCAATCACAACAGACGCAGACAATCCAATGAACCAATCAGAACTCGTACCAAGCACATGTAACTGGCGCCAAGCGCGGGAAAGCAAATCGCAATTGGTTTTGGTTTTGCTTCTGACTGGTTGAGAAAGTGGCGTGAGATATTTAAGCCAATCACAAAGAATAAACTTAGCTTATTTTTTTTACAGATTGCAGCGTGAAATTCAAGAGCGTGAGTTAGAAGAAGAATGTGAGCGGTTACGTCAGCTGGAACTTGAACGCGAACAAGCAGGTCCGTCGAGCACATTGCAGCGTGAAATTGAAGAGAGTGAGTTAGAAGAAGAGCTTGAAGTGGAGCGTGAACAACCAGCCCAATCGAGCACACTGCAGCGTGAAATTGAAGAGAGTGAGTTAGGAGAAGAGCTTGAAGTTGAGCGCGAACAAGCAGCTCAATCGAGCAGATTGCAGCGTGAAATTCAAGAGTGTGAGCTTGAAGAACGTGAGCGACAACGTCAGCTTGAACTTGAGCGCGAACAAGCAGCGAAATCGAAACCATGGCGACCGAAACCACGTAAAAAGAAGCGTCATAATTATTGCGGCAGACAGCAAAAATGGTAGTGAAGAATGGAAACCATGGCAAAAACAATGGACTTATTGTTATATGACTCCTTTACTTTGTTTATTTGTTTCATTTTTGCGATATTTTTTGACAATGTACAGGAGTGACTATAATACTCTTATTTTTTAAGTTGTTAATTCATTACGTCTCTTTCGGCTGATGTATATACCGTATGTGTAAATAAATAAGCTTTATTTTTGAAGTGAAACTGCAGGATCTTGAATGCATAACGCCATGGAAACCATATTAAATTCCTCAGCGCAAGTATTGCCTTCTTTTTTGACTGCTTATTTTGAGCTCCGCTCAGTTCTAATATCATCCCTACCACCCCAGGGGTCTTAACCACGCCATGTTGTCTATCGGTGAAAAATGTCAAGCTCACCAGGCCAGTAGACCAAGCCAGCAAAGTGTCACGCCCCAGTTTATCGATCTTTGTTTGGGATGAGTGCCGCTTGAATGAGGCTTCAGCAAGGAAAAGGCCTGGAGAAAGTTTGTCTGGGGAATGTAAGATAAAGATAATCAATCAGTCACTCAGTTATTCTATGAGAAAATACCAACAAGTTTAAGGTATACAACCAAATGATACCCTGCTAGCAGAGTTCCTTCAATCTTCTGAGAAGAAGCCTCCACTAGCAGGGTAACCAAACGATAAACAAGCTTCCATTCGGGGTAGCCGTGCTGATAAGGAAGCAGAAATGTCCAGGCTACAGTTATCAAACCAGAGCCATATAGAAACAGCAGCAACACATGCCCAAACTCTAATTCATATTACAAACATTCAGAAATTCATGGATGCTTGGGCATCGTTAAAAGCATCCTGGCTGATCTCAACGGACGTAGAAAATCCAAAGGGAGAATTAGAACTTATAGCAATTACATGAAGCCGACACCAAGCGCAGAAAAACGCGAGCGAGTACGCCGGGAGTAAAATTGGTTTTACTTCACATTGGTTGAAAAGTGGCGCAAGTATCCTTTAACTCACTGCAAAGCGTAGAAATGCAAAACCAAAGAAAAAGCGAATAAAATTCGACACTTAATTAAAAACCGCTTTATCGTTTTTTGATATTCTAAATTGCGTGCAGTGAAATTGCAGCATGCCAGTGAAATTGTTGCGTTTATAAATACCGCAAAAGCCAACCCGTTTTCTACTTCTAAACCTAAGTTGTTGCACGCAGTACTGTACACAACAAAACAATAGCCTGCTTCATGCCTTGTTATCAAAGCGAGGCTTGGCGACAACATTTCATATGAAAATAAATCAAAGGGCTCTAAGAACCATCTCGAGAATAAGTCCACGGATCGATCTTACTTTTCATTACGGAGTTTGAAGTCAAATAATTGAAGAGTAAAACAGATTTAAAACGACCAAAACATCTTAGCGTGACGTAAATATACATTGTGTGAAACGAGACTGTCTAGACAACTGGATGATGTAATTACGGCTCGGGAATTAAAAAAAGTTTACTACAGCAATCATTTTAACACGTAATGCACTGGCTTAATTTGTAATAACTAATGTTTGACAGCAGTGTTCGATGGCAAATAAAAGTTGGAAAATAAGAACACAGAGCCTGGTTTCTTTGTGTTGATAGGTTGCGCAATACCCCATTTTACAGTTGTGACCGGGCTTTTGAATTAAAGCGAGGCTGGAGTTGACTTTGTTGTGATACAAACCTCATTGCTTTTACATGTAAGTGCTTTTCAGATGTTAATTTAGCAAGTTATGTTAAGAACAATATTATTTATATTTCAAAAGCAGGAACAGTTTCTATGAAAACGACGTCGATTCCACTCAAAGGTCAGGTCACTAAGCAGTCCATGTGGAGTGTTATAGAAAATGTTTGAATAAGAATAGAGCTAAAGTCCCATGGGATTTTTTTAGGATACCAATATGGCCGGCCATTTCATTGTTTTGGGACATCAATATGGCCGCCATGACGTCAAGTGCAGTGGTGTATTTGTGTGGATTTCTGCAATACTTGGTAAATCCAATCTGGCCCACGAAACAGCAATGGAAAAACTATTTTTCTTCTTTTTTAATCGGGCACCAATACAACAAAAAATACCGGTACCAGTAGTTCGCGGAGTTAAGTTGCACAACTGATTCAAATATTTTGGGCTAGCGGTTGTCTTCAAGTTTACCCGAAAGTCTCTTTCCGCATGCGCGAAAAAACTATCCCAGGTTCTTTTCTACATCATCTGCGTGCCTGCACATCAAGGAAAAATTAAATAACCAAGTAGACGACGGCGCAGTGCCTCTGTTCCCTTCGGAGATAATAGAGAACTTATAATCGTGCTATATTTTAAACAGCTTTGCAATTGTTCCAATTTGTTTAGTTTGTCCAAAGTGACTGATTTGTCAAGGAACTGAATTTGTAAGGATGGCTTTCCAGTTCAAATGGAGAAAGAAAACTGAACTGTTGTGTGTTCACGTTCTCCAAGTATAATTTGATCATTTGTTTTGCAGGGAACGGTAACTAATAAAGAAATGCACCAAAATGTAAAACGCACGTACAGAGGCATTGTTTTCGCTCATCAAACCTATTGTTTTGTGCCGTTCTCGCTGCCGTAGCCGACGTGGTTGCTTAAGCTCCCTATTTAAAAATCGTTCGCATGTAGGAATATGAAAAGGCAGTTTTCTGTTCTGGGCGTGCGCAGTGCTTGCGGCGTTCGCCCGCAATTTCGTTCACTTAGCTCAAAATGACAGACACCAACACTTGGGATCACCATCTACCAACCACAGTTTAATGAAAGATGAAATATGCAGTGGATTTAAATGCTTTGGAACTCCTCCAAAAGGCGAGTATTCATTTGATTTGTCCTCTAGCTCCTGCGTATTTTTGGGTCGTCCACTGGGTCGTCACGCTAAGAGTTTTGGTGAGTAGAGGCATTGCGTGACGACCCAAATACAATAGGTCAAATAAGTGCTAAGAATCAGACAAGTCCTTTACGAAATGTCTGTAAGTACCTTTTAGACATACCGTATTTTCTCAATTAAACGCCCTCGGCGTTTATTTCAAACTTGGCCGATTGGACCCGGCGTTTCTTTGAATCAGCAGTTTTTTCTGGCCTGCCATTTTTAAAGAAAGGGTTATTATTCGTTTTTCTTGGCAGCCGTGTGCCTTGCCCTTAAATCTTAAGTTTATTATACCACAAATAAACGTTCGAGGGGCTTACTTACAACTTCCTCTATTATATCCGGCGTTTATTCGGGGCCCGGCGTTTAATTGAGAAAATACGGTACCTTCAGTCTCCGTGTCAGTGGGTTCCAGATTGCAAGAAAACAATTATGGCTGCCAACGGCGGGAAAAAGTATTACCTGACAAAATACTCCACGGTTCTTGGGTATTTCGACGGGGCGCATCGACAGCCTTGTCCAGGGTTGTGCCTAAAGAATACCGTTTAGAGGGACGTCGGACACCTTATTAAGACTTACATAACGTAATGTCGACACTTAGAATTTTATTTTCAATAAATTTTTAAGTGTAAAAAAGTAAACCTAAAATCCCCCACTCAGGATTGAACCTATGATCTCAGCTAGGCTTAGGCTTAGATAGCCTACCGTACCACTGTACCACCTAGCTTCTCGGGTTGTTCAGGCCTAAATTTAACTATATAAACTGCTACCCATAACATCAACAGAAAGCTAACCAGTTACTCCGTTATATAAGTTTCAATAAGGTGTCCGACGTCCTTCTGAACGGTATTCTTTAGGCTTAAACCTTGTCCAGGAGTTATACGGCGTACACGCCGCCATTTTTAACGCAAAGAAGGCCCTGGGACCTAGTCTCCTACGCAGACGTCCTTCAGGCTCGTCCGTGGGGGAGGAAAGATTGTGTGACGAGCCCAAAGGGTGACTTCGTAGGAGGCTTTGGGGACGACGTTGCCTCACAAAATGCTATGGGATCACAAAATTGCCTCACAAAATGCTTTGGGATTACTAGTGCCCAGAAAAAAGCTATAGCTGAGCTCGGGAAATGTTACGTTAGCACAACTGAACACACAGTGGTTTTTATGTTTCTGTTGCTTTTTTTATTTATTTTTATGTATTACTCACTGTGCTATTTATTTATAAATAATCTTCAGTGCAGTGATAGTAATTTGTTACGCTGTTCGTTAAAACTATTTCCCAAAAACTGTATTCTTAACCACGACAAGCAGTTTTTCAGACCGTGCTAGAATTAAAACTAAGCATCTTACTTCAAACATGAAATGCTCTTAGAACACCAAGAACAAGATATCAAGTAAATTCTTGTAGAAAGAATAAACCATAATCAGTTTTAAGTAAATTTTCCAAAACACATTGAACAAAGTTGAAAAAATGGCCAATTTTCTCAAGTTGCAATCCACTTTCATCCTGACCATCTGTTGTCATAGACACATGGGGTTCAGAGCCACCTTAACTTTTCGAAAATTTAAGGCGGCTCTGAACCCCATGACCCTTAATGAGGGGAGGTCATGGCCTGGGAGCGTTATTATTCAATACCAAAACTGTGAATTATTTATTTTCTAACTAGAGTATACATGTGATCACGAGGGAGGTATGTAGGCTTCCCACTTCAAAGTAGTGCAAACCACTCAAAGTTTACTCGCGTGTATCACGCGTGTAACACGCGAGGAAAACCGCCATATTACACGCATTTTATGCGCGTGCAAGTGCTGCAATCCCCGTGGCCTGTACTGTAATACGCATAACGGCACAAATTATATTGTATAAGAATATAGTTTAGATTAGGTGTCCTTCATCTACAGTACTACGTTAATATAAAAAAATCGAGTAAAAATATCATCGCCTCTCTAGGACAATCGTGTTACAAATATATATATTTTTGGCAGCAAAAATTTCCCTTTTTCATGAATGGTTAAATTGTTGAATTGTACTTTAGGAATGATAGAAACCTACTGGAAAAATTGACTCAAATCCAGAAGACGTCATCACGAATTCAGTTGAACAGGACTCAAACAAATATGTCTCATCTTAAAACAGAATAAAGAAGCATCTCAAAAATAGCCTCATTGATTTTTAATTGGCCACAAATTAACGCGCTAGGCGTATAATGATCATAAAGCAGAATACACTATTTTGCAGGCTATACAATTGAAACTTATTCAAAGCTTGAAAAATAAAATAGCTATAAAAATGTGTTAATTTTATATAATTATTCTGTACACTGCATGTGCTATGTACAATCAGTTAGAAAATATACAAAATTTGTGCATAAAAATGAAGCTAAACAGCATATTTTATATTATAAACTGGCTATCAACCAATTGTTGTCTTTCAGTCACCGTGGTTCAAAATAATACTTTTAAATACATATTCAACCACATTTGCAACAATTAAACTACCTGTAATTGAATAAAACACTAAACTGTGTATTACTATGGGCCCTCAATGTAATAGGCATTAATTATTATAGAGCAAAAAAGGGTTTTTAAGCAAAGCACCTTACTTTCTGTTTGTCTGATTTCCCCAGTAGGGAAGGGGGAGGAGAGCAGAAGACCCTTGAATCACTGAATTGATATTCTATGAAGTATGAATTGATATTGTATAACACTGTTTCCAATTAAGTAGACTGCTAGCTGTTTCTTTCAGGATAGTCAAGCACGCAAGCAAATACGCGAGTGGGGATCGACCAAGCAAGCGAGTGAAAGTAATGCAAGCCAAGGGGGCGATCTTTTGGCTTGTTCGCTCACTCCAGTCTCACTGAGCTTGCAGGGATCGACCTTGGCGGTGGTCAACTCGCCAAATACCACTGGATTTTCAGTTTTGACTTGTGAAATTCCCTTAGTTACTAGCCATGTTGACTACCAAAGTTATGGAGGCAAATTTCTTTGTCAACTGCAAAAGATAAATTTAGTGCTGGCACAATTGTGGCACAATGTTATGCAGAAAGAAAAAAACACATTGCAAAACGCATACAGCTCCACGACGAAGCCATACTCAGCTAGAGACTGGATCCGAGTGTTCCCATCTTGCACTTCGATCGATCGATCTTCAATGGATATTAGAGGCTTTGTTTCATCCTCAAATTTTCATTCTTCTTTCAGTGTGATTTGATTCTAGATGTTCAAAACTAGGGTAATTACTACCGGTAACTTGAACTGTAATTTTTATGGCTAGTAGAAAGAGCTCTTTGACTAGTGAGAACTACCATTTTACTAGCCACAAGCCTGCTGATAACAAAAGTTAAGGTCGAGCCCTGGGCTTGTTTTCATGAATAGCTCGCCTGCTTGATTAACTGAAAAGGAACAGCTAGCAGTCTGCCAATTAAGAAACAGGGCTATTCTGTGACAATCAACATTGGCTAAAAAGCTGTATTGGGCTAAAAATATTGTGAACATCTCAAACAGGTTTTCATCAATAATTATAAAATGCAAACAAACCCAGCTAACTGAAAACGTTTCATGCAAAAGAACACAACCTCGTACTACTCGCTTGCTTTGCTATCGGGCTCATCTTAAAACAGAATTAAGAAACAGTTCGAGAATTAGCCTAATTGATTTGTTATTTGGCCAAAAAATTATTGAGTTTGTTTGTCAGAGATAGAGCAGTTTTCAATTGAGTGTCGAAAGTAATTAGTCACAATTGCTTTGGTTTTGCATTGCTACACTTTGTGATTGGCTAAAAAATCTCACGCCGCTTTCTCAACCAATCAGAAGTAAAACCAAAACCAATCGTGACTTGCTTGCACGCATTTTCCCACCCTTGGTGCCGCTGACATGTAATTGCTTCGAGCTCTGATTGGTTCATTTGATTGTTTACGACTGCTGCGATTGGTCAGAGTAATTACGTACTTTGGTTTCGGTTTTACGACACTCAATTGAAAACTGCTATACACGTATAATTATGTACATGTAATTATTCTGTATACTGCATGTGCTATGTACAAATCACGTAAAAAATCTAAAAGTGCATAGAGGGCCACCCTTCCCTTGTTTTTTCTTACTGATTTCTTTTTTGTTCACTGCTTTTTGCTTATTTGTCCCACAATCTCAAATAGAGCCCTGCCCTGACCAGGATATGACAGTAACTGAATCAGTTTAGCATTCAGCCTTGTTTCCCATCTCTCAGTCATGTATCTAACTTTTGACTAGAAATTGCTGAGCAAATAAGAGTAAAAATATTTTATGAATAATTGGCCCTAGTGCAATAGTGCCTACTCTAAGAAACTAGTACCTCTCATACCGGCATATAGTATCAAAAAGTACCATTCAAAACTGTCGATTGCCCACTGTTTGTTTGTGGTAGAGACGTATTAGCTGCACTTACAGCTCCATTTTGTTGTGTTATACTTGCTGAACTGCCTCTTCCAGGGTCAGAACTGTCAAAAACAAACTGAAGAAACTGCTGAGGAAAAGGTTCATGTCTTGGTTCAACCATATCAAGCTCCGAGGAGCTTAAATCCACAAGAGGAGGAAGAGAGCTGCCTTCAGGTAATGCACTGCTGCGGAGAAACGATTCTGCACTTGCAACTTTACTGCTTGACTGCAAAGAAGAAATGCTGCCATCTAGGGCCTCCATGTCACTCCTATGCGACATCACTGGGCTTGGGGTCACAGCAGGAGGAGGAATGTTAGGGAACACTGGTTCACCAAGGCGACGCTTTAACGCAGCTGCTGTTGATAGGACTCCTTCCTTGTATGGAGATGAACCCACTGATGATGAGGCTTGTGAATGGATGGCTGTTCCTGATGAGATTTTTCCATCCGGCATATCCAGACTGAGACTAACACCAGAATCGCCGCGGCCACGCATTTGGTTCTGCAGAGTCTGAACCTGGTCAACCAACTGAGTAATTGTTGTTATCAAGTCTTTATTCTGCTTCAGAACTTGATCCAGTTGATTCTAAAAATTAAAAAAAAATAGTAGGTTGTGAGTTGAGACTAACAATTAATACATGGATGCAGCTCACACTGGTTGGTTGCTCAAACCACTGAGCTATCTGGAGACTTTTGGCAAGCTAGGTGTGCTGTCAACACATTTTTGCTAGATTTCCTTTAGAGTACACTACCAGAATATATCAGTCTTTGTTTTTATTGTGGACATTTTGTTTTGTTTATTTCCTGATCATTCATGTTTCATGGCTTGGTAATGTTCATATTATTGTTAATTAGCCAGCTCCACACAACACAGCTCCACTGTCCAATCAAAGGTCAGGCTCACATTTATATTGGTGTGTGCTTTTTGAAAATTACAGCACTCATAGTTTCATCTTTTTGGTCAGAGTTGGATCTGTAAAACATCTTTTCCTGCTCGTTGTGGCCCTTTTATTAAAGACAAATCATGATCAACCAACCTACCAACTTGTTTGTTGTTGTTAAATCAAACTGAAACCTTATAAAAATGTAGATGTATACAATTGTTTTTTGTTTATTCATACAAGCACACATGTACAACTGTAAGTAAAACATGTCCATGCATACTCAGATTAATTTACCTAAATGTCAGTGAACTGGAATTAATTTATTTGTTGAGCAGTAGTTAAAGGGACACCTTCAACCAGTGTGCTTTGCGACATTTTCTGTAATACAGATAATGTAAACTCGCGAATGTCTTTGTTCATCCGATTCTATCTTTCAGCAATCTATAAGGCTGGCTGTATAAGCTATAGATCTATTTAAAGTTGTTACAATAGTTAAGTTTTCATAATTTGATTTTTTTTGTCCATTTTGTTTGTGAAATTTCAACTAAAGAAAGAAAAACAATAATAGATGCACGCAAAGGACAGTGGTTGAAGGAGTCCCTTTAAAATTTCATAACACAGATGGCTCAGGGTAGTCACTGTAATGACTATAAATTCTGCTAACCTGAAGAGCCTGTCTTGAGGCTGCCTCATTATCAAGCTGCTGTGTTAGAAGCGTGACCTGTGCCTGGGCAGCCTGTGTCTCTTGTCTTTGATGATCCACCTGTTGTTGATATATGTGTCGCAACTGCTGAATTGTTAAAGGTGCAATGCTGGGATCAGGGTGGTACTCCGTTGTGTCCATTGCTAAATCCATCTAACAGCATAGTTAAAAGGCAAAGTTAAGGTGGAATAGATAACATTATTTCTGTTAGCTTTCCTAGAACAGTAAATGTTGACTGAAACCTGTTCATACATGTGACTGGGAAAACTGATGTGAAATAAATAATAATACAATAATCTATTTATTTAAATAAATGCCTTGCATAATAATGGATAATAACACAATATAAGGCCTACCCAGACACCAAGCTCTGGTTGTTCGAAAGCCGATTACCACTAACCCAGGATTAAAACTCAACCAAGAATTTAATTTCTCGTTAGAAATGTTCTAAAAAGCTAATTTTAAGCCACTGTGAGAGCAAGTTAAGGTCAAAACTAAAGGGAAAAAATACTTTGGAAAAATCTCAATTGATCAATTATATTTAACTGGAATTAAAATTGGCGCTAAGCCTGGGTTAGCTTAATTGTGCTTTGAACAACCCAGCCCAGGAGTGCAGCTTTAAATGTTTGTAAATAAATTGTTCCAATCAGCCAGGGTTCGACAGGCTTGGTTACACTCTGTCCACTCACGTTTGAGGAATGTCTGATCAATTTCATGACTATATACAGTTGTACAGTCATGTAGTTTATAAACACTGATTGACCAACAATGTACATGTATACAGATAATCATGTTACAAAAGGATTAAGGCTGCCACTTTGAGTGGGGAAATAAAAATATGAGCAAACCGACTTTAAACAAAACCAAGCGAAAAGGGCTGGACAGCAAACAGTCAAGAGAAAGCAACACATTGACGGGCCCTCCAAGAGAGCAGGCTAAAAGAGTTATGCTAACCTTATCAACTGAATTATTTTGTAAATTCAAGTCTTACTGCTCTTCATTTTTATGTTGGGCAATTCCATTGAGCAACCAATTAATGCAACCAGGCAAGTGATTTCTTCACACTACTTGCCTGAGGGCAAGTTTTATGGTAAAATGTTTGTGCAACCCTGCATCAGCCCATACGCTAGAGCAAGACATCGTAACGTGACCCTACTAAACCTTACCTTCTGACTCGGAGAGGTTTCACCAGCCTCTATTTGGGTATCATTGTTTTTAATGGGCACATCAAGTCCTACATAAAAAGAAAACAATCACTAATGTCATCTCCTCTATGACTATATATATATCCATTTTCAAATGGGTTTTGATTTATTCATATCATAACTTGGCATTATAATCACACTCTTTGGCAAATTTTATTACAGTGCTGAAAATGACAGATTAACACATTACCCATTTCTGAAGGATGATTTTATCCTTTAAGCCACATAATATTTATTATGGACAAAAATAAAATGAAACATTTTGGGAGGACCATAAACTGGGGATTGACCAATTTTAGCTGTCATGTAAACATAGACTTCCCTAGCTACAAGGAAAAGGAATAATTATCGCATTCCTTACCTGGGTTGTTTTTATCAGCCTCTGTATTGTCTTGAGCTGTTTCACTTAACGTTCGCCTGTGACACACCTCAAAAGCTTGCCCCACTGTCCTTACAACATGAATGGCATCAGCCTTTCAAGAGAAATCAAAATATACTTGTATGAGCAGACAAGTTTTGTGCATGTTCCCACACCTAGCCTCCAGCTCCAGATGGGATGATTTTAGTTTTCCCCTCAAGCCAGTTTAGTCACATGCAATTTGAGGAAATTCAAACAACATTTACCACCTGTAGCTATTTACATATTTTTTAGGTACTGGAAGGGGCTGTTGCAGTGAGGTCAGGCCATTAATAAATTGAGGTTTGGCTGTTAAAATTAATGCCCTGGTTAACTAACCCCTTAGATTGTACATTACATCTTTGAATACCAGTAACTATGAGATGCAGAAAACTCTTGAGAAATTAGGGATATAAAGGACTTAAATACAGATTTTTACCTTATTGTTTGCTTTGAATACACTGCATCTAAAAACATCCCCCTCTTTGGAAATAAAACTAAAAATCTGCAAATCTTGAGAATCGTGGGATACATAGAAGATCCTGTAAAATGAAGAAAAAATTGGCGTACAAAAATTTAGCGTTTAATCAGACTATCAGAGGACCATTAATTATTGGCAATAAAACTCTTTCTGAACAAGAAGTTACCTATTGATGGGATATTGCATGACTTCTGCTTCTACAAAGTCTTGTTTCTTTTTCTGAAATGAAAATGCACAAAAGAAAGTAATGTTTAATAACATTTCAATACACAATGAAATTCTTGTTGTGAATAAAAATAAATAAATAAATTGTCTTTATTTAATGAGGGTGACACTTAATAGTCATAAGACTAACAAACAGGGGTGGCCCTCGGATTCCAGATCGAAAAACCTCTCGGAGCAGGGAGAGAACCAACAACAAACTCAACCCACATATGACACCGGGGCTGGGAATCGAACCCAGGCCACATTGGTGGGAGGCGAGTGCTCTCACCACTACACCACCCCTGCTCCCCGCTGAATGTTTCAGTAATACTGTATGCACTAATTTAACATACAAAATTTATCAGATGTAAATTTAATAATACAATATATTATTAAATTTACATCTGATAAATTTTGTATGTTAAATTAGTGCATACAGTATTACTGAAACATTCGGCGGTATATTTAGTTGCTTTCAAACAAATAATATCCATCTGGAACATGATCGAAACTTGGGCACACAATTTAATTTGTTGGTCTGGCTACGTATCTAGCTCATCTTGTATTATAAATTATATAATAATAATTAATTTCATATAATAAGAATAATAAGAATAATTTATAGAGACAGGAACAAGATGAATTGTGCTTCCATCACCTAGTAAATGTCTCTCAAATATAGTAAGGCATGTAAAATTTCACCAACAAAACATCAATATATAATATATTACTCAGGGATGTAGCTACACATAAGAGCCGGCTACCAGCTAATTACACCAGCTGAAAGAGAACTTATGACCAGCTGAAATTTCACTAGAAAACAAAGACAGGGTAATTTTGAAGGTGTACAAGCCAGAAAAACCGGCTGGGCTTGTTAATGAGCCCGCTAAGTTTTTTCGTAGCTACACCCCTGATTACTAATGGTTACTACTGACACACAAAATAAGACATGGGTTCTACTGAATATCCTACAGAAAAAATAAAACTATATTTGGCCCCCTTTTTGAGTTTGTCACACACAGAAAATATATCATGTGTTGTTCCAGAAAATATCCATACCTCCCCCATGGAAGTTGCTTTTTGGTTTACCCCCACCCCCCACCCCACCCCACCCCCTCTAAAATTCCAGTGTAGCTTCATACTTTCCTTTAAAAACTTTGGCTTTTGAGACCCCCCCCCCCCCCCCCTCCTCCTCCCCCCCGTGGGGGGAGTATGGATATCTCTTGGAACTGCATGCAATATTATATTACATGTATCTTGTATATTCTATATTGTCCTTGTACATTATCAAAGGCACAGAATGATATAATGTGAGAAATTATTTACATGGTGCGTTATCCAATTGCGTTTTCCCTCTTCCCTGCGAACAACCTTTATTCCCATGACAGAAACACTCAATTCAGTTCTTTCTTTCTTGGTTCCATATACTTTGTGCTCATACTGAAAAATAAAAAAATACATCTGTCACTCTCAGCCAATACAGCATGTTAACTTGCTGTACCTTGATGATTATTTAATTGGGCATCTTAGCACGAACATTAAGCCTAAATTTTTCAAGTTTTTTTTTTTCATTAAAGGGTTCCATATTAAGGACTATTATCATGGTCCCCTTAATTTTGAGTATTGTTGTTATTAAGTAACATTAATTTATTATGTACCCCTGAGGATGCCTTCTAATGTGAGAAGGGTGATCAACTCATACATACAGCTCAAGTTGTATGCCAAGTGGCAAAGGTCTGATCTATTGCATTGAGAGTTCAACCCACCATTTCAAATGCTCTCCAAGTTGACTAGAGTATCAAAGCATGTATTTGTCCAGTACATGACTTGTTGTATTTGATTATGTCATGATTTACGTCATGCGTTATTATGGGAGGGAATAAAGCAGAACGTCTGAAGCACGTTTTCAGATTACATGTTTGTGAGTGTTTATATACACTTTTCCAGTTCAAATTGTAGTATATATACAAAACATCTTCTGTTATGACAAATCTTTATAAAATAAAGGAAGACCTCTCAAAACTGGTAAAACAACCTGACCAGTGGAAGGCCATCATTTTCATCTCCAGACCATAGACTAAACCAACAATGATGGTTGAGAAAAAGATGATGACAGCTACTACAAACATACGCCACAATGCCTAAGCTCTAACTTGATAGTAACCCTTCATGTAATACACACTGGCTAAATATAGACTGTGTGAAGCAGGAGTAGGCACACATTAGTGGTTGAGTCATAATGTTTGCATATATAGTTGTGCTATTTTTCAACAAAATGGTAACTTTTAACACTATAAGTGCTACTGTCTGTTTTTAAAGTAAAAAAGCCTTTGTTCTGTTATGAGCGTAGTGGCTGAAGCATAGTAGTCTGTTTTGGAGGGTAATGCCAAAGACGATACTTAATTTTAGCAGCATACACATATATACGTAATGTGCCAACCCCTTTAAACTCAGTGTTTTCATTAGAAAAGAGTCAGAGCTCTGACATCTATCAAAACTCAAGAAGCCAATCTTTCTTTACCCTTCCTTATGCAAATAAAAAATGTTCAAATATTAAACAGTCTACTTTGTTCAACTTCAATATGTACTTCAAATTAGCTATTGAAACCCGTGACCCTTGTTATCTTTAAGGCGACGTCTTGTTTTACCAACCTACATCATACATGTACCCTAAAAATAATGAGTGGTTTATTGGTAGCTATTTAAAAATGACTAAGCCCCTGTATTTCGCGATTAATATTTAACGAAAGCAATTAATACAATTGGAATTTTGTAACGTTGCATGTTTTCATAAAGTTTAAGTTAATTACACTTACTGTTTCCGCGCATATTTCAGGAGAAAGAGAATTATTCAGGGTATATATCTGTTAAACCCTCCGGACAATTACTACAAAGCTTTTTTCGTGATAAAAGTTAATTCAATTTAATTCGAAATAACTATATTTTGCATGATAACGGCCGCTTTGAACAATAACATAAGCTTTCTGACTGTATCATAACATAAATTAGAATTTAACAAGTTCTGTAATAGAATTTTGACACGCAAAGTCCTTACCCGTATTCGTCGCATAGAAGAGACAATTTCAGCTCTACTGCTCGGCTTGTGAATGTCTTTCGTTCCGATATACTATAAAGGAAGATAAATAAGGCAATGTTTATAAAAAAAGATTCACACCTTTCTCGGAGCTTCAAAACGAAGTTACGCAAACATCTGCCGTCACGAACTTTACAATAATCACAATTAGCCTCAATCATACACAACTCAAAGTAACAGAAAGTAATTCATTCAAGCCTGATACAAACAAATTATTCTCAACGATTATCGCTGTTTAATTAGTCGCATATCGCCCGCAAAAGGCAAACGATGATTTCACGGGGAGTACCTTAACTTTGAAGGTGATTCCATGTTCGAAGGCATCTTCGTTTTGAACCGGCGACTTGCTATCGTACGCTTCTTCCACAAGGTCGTAATCATTTCTTCGCAGTTTTCCCGGCATTTTGAGCTTAAACCTACAGGCCGATCATTAAACCCTTTTAATCAGAGGGGCTGTAAAAGGTGTAATAAAGCCCCAGTGAACATCACATAAACACAACGATAACATTAGCGGTTTGCCGAGGCCTGGCCGTGGACATTCATCAAGCGATTCACGGGCAGTCGTGAAATCTTCGGCAGTGCAACGAATGCTGCCGACTGTGTACGAAAATATCCGGTATGGAGAGCCCGTCATTTTGAAAGCGGAGAAGGGCCTGGGGATGTTGCTCCACCTCAAAAGGTGGACCAGTTTTTTCGAAACTTTTCCGGTTGGACCAAATTTAAACCGAAATTTCCGGAAATTTTGGTTGAATGGATCGCGCCTGAAAGCACCACAACTGAGTTTTCGATTATAAATGGCAAAACTGTTGATGATGTGGTTTAAAACAAAGACTTGCCTTTCGAACAATATTATTCAATCCGAAAGCAGGCATGAACTTCCTACCTTCCTTGAACATGCAATTATTTAATTTCTATTTATCACATTTGTGTTATTGTTCGTGTTAGCAATAAAATATAAATCATGCGATCAATTTCGCGTTCTAGTTCAATTTTCGCCATATTATAAACTATATTTTAGAAGTGAACACCTCTTTTAAGCAGTCACTGAGTCAGTTGGCTTTTTCGTTCAGCCAAATTGTCGAATCTTTCAGCAACTAAAAAACTGATTTCCTTCTTTTCCTCGGGAAATAATTAAATTATTATCGTAAAAAGGGTTGTTGTTGTTCATCGTGGTGATCCACATCGGAAGTGACTACATCGTGAGACAAACGAAAAATACTTCTTTACTAATTAAATTATTATAACAAAGCGAGGAAATTCGCCCGATCTAATTCAATAACGCGAGCGTGCTCGGCAAGCGCCTATAATTTTTATCATAAAAAAGACGTGTGTTAATGCCACTGAGCATAATTTTTCTCGCTCACTCATTTGCTCATGGAGAACAACATCGTAAATATATCCGGGTGGAAGCAAAAGTCTACACAAATCAAACCTCAATTATTTATTTATTGCCATTGACTGTATGAAAATGCGTTAGTTTTTTATCTTGGCGGCGCGATGTTTACAAGTCTGCTCCTGACCACGCTACGCTAAAATTTCACTGCAAACCGAGGTTTTCTACGGAAATTATACCTATTATTGAACGACAGACAACATTAAATACAGCAGTAAAATGGCAGCGAATCGTGTCTGTAAAGACTACAATTCAGAATTGAAAAACAAACTGAACAAGCATGCGAGTACATCGGAGTGAACCATAGAACGAAAAGCTATCCGATTTGAAAAACTACAATTAAGGCAGTCTTAAAAAAATTAATAAGGACTTACATTTGGACACAAATTAACGTTTAAAAAAAAACGTTACCTGCACTCGATGTAGCTTTTCAGTCCCTTTCTTTAGCACCCAGCTTTCCAGAAAATTAAGTTAAGCGAGTTGAATTGTTCTTGTTGTTTTCAGTGACACGGACCATTCGCTAAAACATCTGCATCTTTAGTCCACACATTTCAAGTCCGAAGTCAATCCATACTGAAAGCATACGCTGTTCTCTCTTCAATTAACAACGGCTTTTGGGCTGCACAGGGAGTCTTCGTTTCAGTTCATGAACCATTTCTCCACTGAGCAGACTGAGTTCGTCAAAACTTGCACACAACAGCTCGTGATGCGAAAAAATACACTCGCTCGTTTTAGTTCAGTACAGCCGCGTAGTGTGATTTTTAGGTTCCAATCCGCTTCAAACAATGTTTAGGAACATTTTCAAGAAAGCCGAAGCATATACCATAATTATTTCAAAGCCATTTATTAGAAAACATTTTCAGAAAATTGTGCTTGTTCGTTTTTTCTAGATCAAGCGGTTTGAACAGCTTTGCCAAGGTGAACTTTCATTCAGCTTCGCCGGGCTTCGTCTGAGGCTTCGCCCAGGTGAACTGCGATACACGGCAATAATTTTCGCGCTTTTTTTCGTTCAGTCATGCGATCAATATGCACTTTAAGCTGAACAAAACCGTCAAAGCATGATATGCGGATGTTAATAGAAAAGAGCTGGTATGATAAACACTGGGATTTTTCCTGAATTCTGCTAGTGGGAATTGGATTTGGACGCTGGGAAATGGGATTGGTACCCCCCCCCCCCCCCGCCCCCTTTTCAGGACCCTCCTAAAGGGAGACTGCATGTCCCGTCAAAACAACAAAAATTCGATTATGTTTTTCCCCTTGTTATATCGCCAAATGACACTAAATATGAATGAAAGAACTTTTATTTCCCATTTTATTAAAGAGACCCTGTCCCGGATGAAATATCGTGTTTTCATGATTATGGCCAGGAGCTTGCTTCAAGCTTACTTTATTATCTTATTGAAAGAAACCATCGCCAAATGTGATAGAAGCAAAGAAAAATGAACTAAACAGACAAAATAACGGCTGCAAAAGGTAGTCAAAATTCCACAAAAATGGCAAGTTTGATTTCTTGACCGCCTGTCAATAAATCAAATTTCATGAACTGTAATCCACTTCAATCCTTGCAATCCTGCACTTTATCTCCAAACTACTGGTTTTGTGTTTCTCTATAGAATCTTTTTATCCAACTAAGGTGGCATTTGGCGATATAACGTGGAAATAAGCTGAGCGAAGTTTTGCTATTTCGGTGGGACAATGTCCCTTCAGTTAGACTCTTTTTACACAAGTTTTAATACATACAGATGGGACTGAGGGGGCCTAAAGAAACCCTTACAGGCTTTTACAAGGTAATCCCTTTGTTTTATTACTTCACCTAATTTAAATTTACGTATTTCGTATTAGGGTTGGTGTTTAAGTAATGCTCCACATAAGAACTATAGTAAACTTCATTGTTCTGCGACATTGGCTCTTTCCCACATGATAGAAAAACTTTGGTTTCAAGAATAGAGGAGGGGCTGATGGTTCATAACTATATTCAGTATAAAAATAAAGAAAATCCATTTGCGTCAATTAAATTTTAGGAAATGTTCGTGCTTAACCAATCAGAATAGTAGAAGACAATAGCTTATAATTTTGCTTCTTTGATGAAGTTCCCCAAATACAATATCTTTTAAAACTTGCATGTTGTGCGATTGGGTCTCAAATTAAAAATATTAGACAAAATGCACCTTGAACCTTAACTTTTTTTATCACTAGTTGTAACAATGAAAAAAGTTGACATTCCATCGTGCATTGCCGTTCAGCGCTATCCTTCTTATGCGGATCATTACTTAAATACAAGATTATAAATATAAATATAAAAAACCTAGAACTAAATAAGGTATAACAAAGTACCGTGGAGAAAAACAGGCAACAGTGCATGAGATACATCATAAATATACAACTAAATTGATTTTATATTGCAAAACAGGAGCAATACAACAGAAAAACGAAGAAAACAATTCGCTTTGCTGAACAAAATCGTCAAAGCGTACGCATTTTTATTAGCTGAACATGCCATTCAATGTACATAGAGTTGATTCTGAAGATAACTTTCTAGGGGTGATAGGCACTTTAAATGCAATTAACGAGATACTTTTCAAATTTTTGGTGAATTGGTTCTCAGATGTTATAATAACATTGCAGTATACTACCCAACTACAATAACAAACAAACAAAAACCTTTATTTAGACACGATAAAAGTTTAAAGCTTCACTAGCTTGTGGGGTCGTGTGTATAATAAAATATCTAAAATACAATAAAAGAGTAAAAATAAAAAGAGACTATTATCAGTCAGTTGATAGCTGGCCAACAGTTTGTTATATTCAATTTCATGTTTTCCCATTTTTTTGCAGAAAAGGTCCGCACACAGTGGTTCTCTCATGACAAATCCTTTCTGTCATTCAAGTTCTTATATGGCATGTTACACTGTTCTTATACGAAGGTCTTAGTTTGCTCAGTATGTTGATAGCCGAAGCTAAGCTGCAAAGTCTGAAGAGGCCATCTGCTTCCTACGACTCATTCATTCCTGTATCATTTGTTCCTTCGCTAATCTGTTATTTATTTGTTCATTCATTCAACATGGCGGCAGAGGATCATTGATGTCTCCCCAACAGAAAACTTGATTTCCTCCCTGAGCAGACTGCGAGCTTGTAAAAAGGGGATCCATTCTACCATCATACAAACCAAACACCCCTCCTACGAACAAAAACAAACTTAACTCACTGTATTGCTGAAACCATTGTCAGTTATTGGTGTTAAAGTGCCAGTTCGATCAAATTTATAAATTTCGGGGTTTTTTTGCACTTTCGAAAGGAAATAATGTATTCAGCAACCTGTCCAAACCGTTTTTCAATCCGATCACGGAAAAACGTTTTTTTTTCCGCCGTACTTTTCGTATTTTCACGGCCGCCATTAAAGTTACACGTTCCTGAAGTTCTAAAAGATAGCCAGCGAAAGTGACTGGAACTTCAGGATGAAATGAAATGAAACAAAAATCAAAACAAAAAGCTGTTGTATAAAATGAAATAGAATTAAAATGAAAGTAAGGGCCTGGTCGCACTACAGTTAAAAACAAAAATTAGCCCGTGCAAAAATCGAGGAAAACAAAAGAAACCGCTCCGGTGGGACACGCTTTTTGTGGAATGTTTTTGTTTTCATGTCATTTTGCACGGGCTAATTTTTGTTTTTGACTGTAGTGCGACTAGGCCCTAAATGAAAACAGCAACCAAAAAGAAAATCATATTACAATGAAAAGGAAAACAAAAGTAAAATGAAAATTTATATGAGCCTAGTTGTAATGCGGTCAGGCACCAAACGTGGTAAAGACCCTGGACTGAGTTGGTTCCTTATGCAGCCAGCAAGGATGGAGAAATTTTAATCATACAAGGCGAAAATAAAAGCATAAAGAATGGACAGGGGAAAGGGGAAGAAGAAGGAGGAGGATATGGATGGTGCAGTGAATCACTACAACGACACTCTAGTTGTGCAGCGACGGATAAGCGCGGAAGTCTTCGGTAAAGCGCCAAATATCCAAGAAATGGTGAAACGGTCGGTTCGTGCCCTACGAATATGAGGAGCTCGCGATAGAAAACATTCAAAATGCCTGCCAAAATACAGTTAGCAGTAGACGACACAATGACCTGCGACATTGCGACAAGAGAACAGGGAACGTCTTCCAGCTCCGCGAAGTAGCTATAGATCCCAAATCTAAAGAAAATCGTTATATAAAAGGTGACAGCTAGGCCTAGCACAAATCCCACTCGTCGCAAAAAGCATTTTAGCTTTTATAAAAATTAAAACAATTACAAGATGCCATTATTCCAATACAGACTATGACAGTAGCAGAAAGTCTTCCCCTGTCTTAAACACCGCGATGAACACTCAGATTGCGGTTCGAGGCTAAAATGTTTTTTTTGTTACGGGGCAGGTCATTGTCTCGTCTACTGCTAAGTGTTTTACCCCTCTGACTAAGCTGTCTAAAACGTGAAAACATTCCAAGTCCCTTATTAATGAGACGCAGCTTCGAATGGTTCACGGATCGACTACTGCTTTTACTAGTTTTTTCGCAACCAATTGCAATCAGAGTATCATCATATAATGAAAATTTTGTAAAGACAAGTACATGTATAAGCCGGGAATGTACACTTTAGGAGCAAAAATATTTTATGGTAGATACATGTAGCAGTGATGTTTTGTACCTGTGTGAACGTAGAGTACTCGTTTTCCATTGAATCTCCCAGGATTATTTTCCATCTCTGTTAACATCCCTCTAATTGCTTTAATATTGAACACTGGGTCCACAAATACTCCAGTAGTTCTCGAGATCTCAACTATGTTTTCTGCAATGAAAGACACAGTCAGCTGGGCTGAATGGTTTACGGAGTTTCAGGTTTTTTTTTTTTCAGTTCAGAAGCCAACGCTGAACAAGCATTACGATTCAATAGCCCTTATCGTAGATGAGTACGCCACGCCAACATATCAGCGGTTTCTCGCTTTCTTGACCCTATAGCCTCGTTTTGATGGTTACGCTCATCGTCGTCAGAGGTTCTCGTAACCATCAAAACGAGACTATAGGGTCAAGAAAGCGAGAAACCGCTGATATGTTGGCATGGCGTACTCATCTACGATAAGGGCTATTCGCGCCAAATTATTTGTTTAGACTATTTTTTTTTATTTTTTATTGTTTTCATTGTTTCATGCCCTTTATAACTTCAAATTTTTATCACTTATTGTTGGCATATTTTATCCCATTTAGCGTCCGTGACATTCTTAACTGTTAATAACATAGTTATGCTAATTTTGTATTTTACTTTCAATTAAAAATGAACTCG